>BJCM01217374.1:0-22217 GCA_018326385.1 Flaveria bidentis | reverse complement strand
GTATTACATTATCGTTCACTTCTCTTTCTAGATCCGGTCAGACTTTACCCTCTTTGTGGCACTCAGCCATGATTACTGAGGTCGAATAACAAGGATCCTGTTCAGTACGTTATTACGATAATTCATTAACGTTCATTTCATACTTCGTTCTTTCATACATTATCTTTCGTTCATTATTCTTTATTACTCGAATCTTTCTCATGTAATATCCCCGACTCGTGCCCGAAACCTGATGTTGTGCCGGAGCCTGCTCACAAACCCATGACTCATGTCTGAAGACTGACACAGCACTGGGATACGTGACAAAGATCCCATATGAGTTAATAATAGGGATTGAACTCTATCCGAGTCTATTGCAACACATAGTCACTCACCTCATTATCTCGTCTCATGCAATATCCCCGACTCATGCTCGAAAGCTGATGCGGTGCCGGGGCCTGCTCACAAACCACCGACTCATGTCCGAAGACTGACACAACACCGAGATACGTGACAAAGATCCCATATCAGTCAATCACAGTGATTGAACTCTATCCAAGTCTGTTGCAACACAAAGTCGCTCACCTCATTATCTCGTCTCATGAAATATCCCCGACTCATGTCCGAAGACTGATACTGTGCCGGGGCCTTATAAACAAACCCCCGACTCATTTCCGAAGACTGACACAGTACCAGGATACACGACACGGATCTCATCATCCGTCACTTTGGTTATATGCAATACTCCCGACTCATGTCCGAAGACTGATACTGTGCCGGGGCCTAATACACAAACCCCCGACTCATGTCCGAAGACTGACACAGTACAGAAGTACGCGACACGGATCTCATCATCCGTCACTTTTATCATATGCAATACCCCCGACTCATGTCCGGAGACTGATACTGTGCCGGGGTTTGACAAACATACCCCCGACTCATGTCCGAAGACTGACACAGTACCGGGGTATGCGACAAAGATCCCATATGATTCAATCACAAAGATTGAACTCTATCCGAGTTTGTTGCAACACAAAGTCTCTCACCTCATACCTATGCTTGGCCATATGCCACACCCTCGAAGTTATACGTAACTCGGGTAACCATCATATATTTCACCCCCACCGAAATGGGTAACAACACTCCCACCGAAATGGGTAACAACACCCCCATCGAAATGGGTAACAACACCCCCATCGAAATGGGTAACAAAACCCCCATCGAAATGGGTAACACTACTGAAGGTCAGTCATAAAGACTCGAACCCTTGCGTGCACACTTTAGGATTAGCTGAACCTCACGCGGTAGAGCTTAAGGCATTTAAAGTCGTGCACCTCTATACATATTGCTTGCAAGCCTTTCTATACTTTCACTTTTATTAATGCATGCATTCTATCATTATGTTCCTCTTTTCATTATCTTCCACTTTACGTTACATAATACTTTTCATTACATTTATTAACGCTCAACGCAAAGCCAAGGGAAGACATACATACATAATAAGGAACATACATAATCATAAACATACACCATCACCAATACAGTCCATCATACATACATAGCACACATCAAACATAAGCCATCGCATCATAACCAGGCCTATCTCCCCATATTACCCCTTAAAAACCACTAAGAAAACCTTAAGTCCAAATTGGGCGCATGGGACCTTCCAGGCGCATGAGCATAAAAATTCTAAGTGTAAAACAGTCTGGGCGCATGGGCACTATTTGGGCGCTTCTGCCCTGTTCAGGCGCTTTGCCACTATGCAGGCGCATCAACAGTTAGCCGTTTCAATCACTTTGGGCGCATGGCACTATTTAGGCACATGGCCAACACTTGGGGGCATGGCTAACACTTAGACGCATGGGCCAACATGCTGGGCGCATGGGACACTATTTAGGCTTATGACCCACTCTTGGGCGCATGGCCAACACATAGGCATCTCGCCACTCATGCTGGGTGCATGGGCCACTGTTTGGGTTCATCAAAACATTCTGAAATATTTTCTATGTTTTCGTATTCGCCCGATTACCACTCTAATCATACCGAAACACAGATCTAACATACTAAGGCCATCTAAGCATGATAATCATCATCTCTAACTCATAAGCCAACTCTAAAACATACATACATACATACATCATTTCGAACATAAAGCTGTAAACCCACGGTTTCTTTCAAAATGTTTACTTAGTATGCATAATAGCCCCAAACAAGTTGAAAATCAGTAAAAGCGGGGTTCTCGAAACTCACTTGGAGTAGCCTTTGAGCAACACTCTTCCCGTTCGAGACCCACCTTCGATTCAGGTCTTTGAATCCCGAAAACAAACACAAACAACTAGAACTTCGGTCAAGAACTCGATACTCAGCTGAAATTGAGCTCATAGAAGAGAAGACTTACCTTTGAAGATGCTTCTTCCTCTTTCTCTCTCTAGAACCAGGCTATCTCTCTCTCTTCTTCTTCCTTTCAGCCGATTGAAGGAGATGAAGAAGGAATGGGCAACCATGCCCCTTTAAAACCTTAAAGTAAAAAGATTTTGTACTTTGTACACTTTTTCCCCTTCCACTTGTGCAAAATTTCTATTCTTTCTATTTACTTTTCTTTTCCTTACATTTAAATAGAAATTCGGGGTGTTACACTATGGAACTATTTAGTTTCTGTGATGAAGATTTACTGGTGTTATGTGAGAATCACATAAAGGCTGGGGCTGGAGAAGAGACTCGGAAAGAAGCTAGTCTTTTTATGAATGTTGCTAACAAGATTAGAGGAGTGTGGTCTGAGGTGAAGAAATTAGCTGAAAGGATAAGGGCTCAAGATGACCTTAACATGGATATTCAAGATTTGGCAAAGTAATTTGAGAGGCCTAGTGCTCATCCTGATAGAGCTAGTGATGCAGGAGGAAATAGTAAACAATCAGGTGCTGAAGCTTCAGAGGGAGTTGTTGCAGGTGATGATGAAGACTAATCTAAAGCAACAAAAGACACTGGAGCTACAGAGACTAATCAAGCCGAGTGAAGATGGTGAGGTCCAACCTAGGGGGAGTATTGAAGATCTAGTATAGGTTGGACTCACCTTTAGTTTAGTTTGTTTACTTTTCAGTGTAATAGGTCTTTTGTTAGTTTCCCTTTGTGAGTACTTAGATTTATGTATTTTAGCAGTCTAGCGAAACTATGAGCGAAACTATAAGTTCGCTCACATTTTGATGTTTTGTTGGCCTGACGAAGCTGCTGTTTCGTTTGGCGAAACTGTAGTTTCGGCAGAATAGTTTCGCTTACAGCGAAACTGTCTGCGAAACTATAGACTGCTATATATTTTTTTGTTTCTTCTCATTGTAGGTAAGCTTGCAAAACCCTAATCGAGTATCATTGTTGCAAGTTACATTTGAAAGCAGTTAATACACAAAATCATCTTTGTGCTTTATGTTATTGATTGTCATTGATCATTATGTTATTATGAGTTAGTTCTTATTGTGTTCAATCTTCATTATGATTGTTGTTTAGTATGTTTGTGGGATATTGAATGTTTTTAACATCATTTGCACTGTAACTCGATCATATGGACCAACATGAAGACGTGAGCAATAAATCTCCATTCCTTGGAAGAAATGACTTGTTGATCTCCTTTCGGGAACCAAAAAGCTAGCCCCTGATAACCCATGCTCCTGAATGCTTCGAACACCTCTGTATCACATATAGAAACCTCTTCACTAGAATCCTCCTCTAGCCTCAGAATCCTTGAAACTGTCTCTACAGTAATGGTCACCTCATGCTCTAAGACTTTGGCAGTAATTCTTTGAGTATTCCCTCTTGTATCATGTTAAACAGATCTCTAGAAATCTTTGATGTGAAGATCATATATTGTGGTGGAATGAGAAATAGCATAAGCTACAGGAGATCTTTGCTGCCACAGAATATGGTCTCTAAATCGGCAGCTTTAGGATGTGTATCATCCAGAATAGCAGTGATGTTGTTTCTCTCATCGAACTTTGGATTTGACATTTAAACCTATAATACAAATCAAATGAATTACATTGGAATAAAGTATTAAGTATGAATACACAAAAACAAGAAAAGAATAAATAATAATAATAAAATAATAAAATAAAATTAAATTAATAAATTCGTTGGCATAAAATATAGTTTCACAGGATAAGATTTAGTTTCGGTAGGCGAAAGTATAGTATCGCTAGCAAGAGCACACTAATTTCGCCCAAACAGTGACGTAGATTCGATAGGCCGAAACTATAGTTTCTGCACTACAAAACTGAAAATTAGGCAGCGAAACTGTTAAGTTCGCTCGGACAGCATAACCTTACAGTTTCGCTGAGAGTTCATGAACTTTCATTCAGTTTCGCTGGATAATCGGTAGTTTCGCTGGAAGAACAGCGAAGGTACCGAAGAGTCCCGATCAAATATACCCACTAAATGAAATGATTATCAAGATTAAAAGAAAGTACTGAGTTCGAGACTCACTTGTGAACAGGAAGCAACTAACAATCAATAACAAAATCTCAGAATCACAAAATCGCAAGAAAAGGTCATGGAATAGCCCTAAGGGACATCACAGGTCGATAGTGCGAAAGTGAGAGAATAATTTTGTAAAATGACTTAAATAGCATATAGTCTGCGAAACTATAGTTTCGCTAGACGAATCTATAGTTTCGCTGGGCGAATCTGCAATTTCGTCAGATGAAACTCAGATTGAAAAGACATCGCAAAGGATGAGAATGCAGAGCGATATTGTAATTTCATCTAGCAAAACAAATAGCGAAATTATAGTTTCGCTGAATAATTATTTATTATGCGTTCAATCAAGAAGATACTGTTAGTCCATTTGATCGTTTTATAGTGCAAATGAGATGAAGAATCGTTCAATATCTAACATACAATCCAAACAAGAAGAACATAGAAGTTTGAATATAATAACAACTCATTCAATATAAGACAATGAAGATCATAATCATTCAATAACATTCAAAGCACAATGATATTTCTATGTACAAACTGCTTGAAATGGTAACTTGCAACAAGGATTAACGATTAGGGTTTTGCTAGCTTACCCAACAATGAAAAAGATCAAATCTATATATAGCAGTTTTTGTTTCGCAGATAGCGAAACTGTACTGCCAAAACTATAGTTTCACCCGACAGAAACAACGGTTTCGCCGGGTGAACTAAAACAACTGGCTATGAGCGAAACTATAGTTTCACTCATAGTTTCGTTGGACCATAAAACTAAGCAAAATAAACAACATATAAAATTAAACTAACATTAAACCTATTACAAAGTAATATAAACAAAATCTAATCTAAAGTGAGCCCAGCCTATACTTGATCTTCAAAAACTCAGTCTGGGAAGTTCAGTGAGAAGGCTGAAGAAAGGATCTTTCTTGGATAGAATATACCGAACAAGAGACTTTATAACAACTCAACGGAGAAGTTAGAGGTGTGGTGCAACATTGATGTTCAGGGAAAGACCACCCCCTGCTGGAAAGGGACCTTCGTTCTTCTTCGACTATGATGGATTCTTTAAGTCCTTCAACATACCTCCCTCCTTTCCGGATGATGAGTTAATGACCAGCATGATGTACGATGTTCTAGACACACAACCACTAGATTCGACAGCATCAACTCCATAAGGTGAATCTTCTAATCCTTTAGGGGGAGCACTTGATGTAAGCGATTCCTCCTCGGATGATGAAGAAGTGGATTCTGAATAGGTGAACCAGGAGGAACAAGTTCCTACCAATGAAAGTACACAAGCATCAAATCCTTATGCCTCTAACATTTCAGAACCTCATACTCAAACAGCTACAGATCCTGAACCTGAGTTTAACAATCTGGATAATGAAGCGGTTGTTCCAACAACTCCAAGATCTCGGATGAATGTTTATCAACCTTGGAAAATGTCATTGCGGATGTTAGATCGAGAGTACCAACCAAAAATCAGCTATACACATCTGATTATGCCTCGGTAATGGAAAAGGGATACCTTCACGATGGAACTTATCGATGTTTTGTGTCTCAATTTGAGCCAAAATACGTTATTGAAGCGTTAAACGTTGAGGCATGGGTCGGTGCCATGCAAGAAGAACTCCTACAGTTCAAGAAAATGGGACTGTGGACCCTTGTGGACAAACCAAAAGGAGCTAAGGTGATTGGCACTAAATGGGTACTGAAATGCAAGAAAGATGACCAAGGGGTAATAATATGGAATAAGGCCCGACTTGTAGCTTAAGGATTTTGACAAGTCGAAGGCATAGATCACAAGGAAGTGTTTGCACCATTGGCAAGGATGGAAGCAATACATATATTTCTAACTTATGCATCCAACATGAAGATCAAAGTCTATCAACTAGATGTCAAGAGTGTGTTCCTTCATGGTGAAATCCATGAGACATTGTATGTCAGTCAACCTGAAGGATTTGAGGATCCTTATGATCGTGACAGAGTTTACAAGCTGGATAAGGCTCTCCATGGGCTCCATCAAGCCCCTAGAGCATGGTATGAGAAACACTCAACTCATCTAGTGAAACACGGTATTCGTAGAGGAGTTATTAACTGTACACTGTTCATTAAAGAAAAAGATGGCGACTTGATATTGGTACAGATTTATGTTGATGACATACTCTTTGGTTCAAAAAACGAAGTGTTATGTAAAGAATATGAATCTGTAATGAAAGCATAATTTGAGATGAGTGACATGAGAGAGAAGAAGTTCTTTCTTGGGTTACAAGTGGATTAGACACCAAAGGGAATAGTTCTACATCAGACCAAGTATGTAGGCGATATCCTTAGTCGGTTCGATATGGAGAATGATTCTGCAGCTGGAACTCCACTTGCCATAAACCATGACGTGGCACCCGACGAAAATGGTGATCTGGTTGATGCCACTATGTATAGAGGAATGATCGGATCTCTCATGTACCTCAAAGCCTCACGACCTGATATCATGTACGTGACATGTCTTTGTTCTAGATATCAGGTGAAACCAAAAGTCAACCATCTCATAGGAGTCAAAAGTAATCTTCGTGATCTTTAGGGTACTCCAACACTCGGGTTGTGGCATCCTCATGACGATGACTTTGAGCTTACAACGTATAGTGACTCGAATTAGGGCGGTTGCAAAATGAATTACAAGTCAACATCAGCAGGATGTTAGTTCTTTGGCAGACGGTTAGTCACCTGGCAGTATAAGAAGCAGACCTCCATTGCTCTGTCTATTTGTGAAGCTGAATATGTGGCTGCTACAAGTTGCTGTTCACAAATCATCTAGATTCAACAATAAATACACGACAACGGTTTGCAATTTTCTAACACTCCTATTTTATTGTTAATTCTGCTGCTATAGCCATAACAAAAAATCCGGTCCAACATCCTAAAATTAAACACATCGGTATTAAATATCACTTTATACGTGATTATTTTGAAAATTACTTAATCGATGTCGTTAAAATTAATAAGAATTTTCAACGCGCCGACCACTACACAAAAGTATTTGATAAACCGAGGATTTTATATCTGTTAGAGGTAAATGGCGTGAAAAAGAAATGTGAGATGATTCCAGAAGACGAAAGTTTGTAGTCCGAATAGTATAGTTAATTTTTTATTTTATTTTATTTTTCTTATTTTTCTATCTACTAAAAATCCAAAAACACAAAATTATTTTCGGTTTTAGAATTTTAGGGGGAGAATAGGTTAATTTAGTATTAGATTAAATTCCTTAAAAAACAACGGAGTAGGACAACTTACCTAAAAGAAAATGAAATCAAATTTGTGATTCTGATTCAACATTTATGGAAAATGATAGTATACAGGGAGTAGATTGTTTGGAACTTTAAAAGATTTTAAATGATTAAGATACAAAATTCAAAGTATAAGTCTAAGAAGTCTAAGCAAAATAAAAGGAAAATGATAGTAAAACTAGTATGCTACTGAGGTAACATAGAGAAAGTAGACCTAGAGGTTGCTAGTTCATTATATGATATGTCGGTAGATTCAAAAAAATAGATGAGTAGACCTCATTGGTGGTATAAAATTCAAACTAAGTTGTTCAACTTGTTGTGGGTTCCCATCTTATCCTTAGTTAACACAATCAACGCAGTTCCAATAATGGGTGAAGAGCAAAATAAACGCAACAAATGTGTGCGGACTACCATAAAAATGAGCAAAGCACATGGAAATATGCTAAATGCAATCAAGCTAATAACTAATGTTGTTGGTGCGTTACGTGCAAAAAGAAAAGAAATGCTCTAACAAAAAGATAGGTTGTGTGCCTCTCTGTTGTGCGGTGGCACTGACCAGACGATATGCATAAACTAAATATTCTAAAATTCATTGTTGTTTGCGCCTCTTTGCTGTGCGATGACACTGACCTGAGGGTTGGCATCTCTTTGAAAGCTCTTAGAATAGTTTCTTCTTGAAAATACCCGTAGACCGCTCAAAAATCTCTTGAGGAATGTGGATTACCATATAAGCGTCGGATCCATAGATACTTGTTGAAATAATTAAACCTTAACTTATCACCAATGTGTGTTAAAAATTTGTGTATGGATTTAAGAGGACAAGTATACTGACAATAATCATGAGTTGTAGTTCTTGAATGTCAAAATCATTGTGTGTATCTTATAGCTCTAGTATGATTTCCTAAATTTACTATTAACTCTCGGTCAAAACAAGAATATAGCATCACAATGGTTTATTAAAATGTCCTAAATGATTCTGATATATCTGTATGATTCCATAATGAATCGTACCAGAAATGATAAAATAGACTTGAAGCTGTGCTGTCAAGGAAGTAAAATAGGTTAGAAGTACTCTAATAGGTTTAAATCCATCTCCAATCAAAAATACAAAAATATATCTTGTATTGTTTTTAAATTTAAAGTTGTTTTACTTAACTCTTAGTTATTTGTTAGGTAAAAGTCGGACTATACATCTAGATTCAATCTGTGAATCACTCACTAAAAGTGGTCACGTCTGAGGTGACCAATCAGGTTTTGGAAATTAAAAGGACCGCGTCTAAGGTGATCAAACTGTTTTTCAAATTAAAAAGGTCATGTCTGAGATGATCATCAGTCATAACTTCTTATCAATAGTTACACGTGTATGTTTGAAAGTGTACAAGGTGAAACTCATAAGTATGGACTAGTCGCACGATTGGATCACAAGTATGAGCCAATCGCACGATTGAACCATTTGTATGAGCCAGACGCATGACTGAACCCAGTCGCACGAATGAAGCATGAGAATAGGCCCAGTCGCACGACTGAATGTTAACCTAGTATAAATAGCTTTGAGTCGGTCGCATGTTCTCATCACCCCTCAATCGCCCTTAGTCGCCTGAAAGTACCAAGACTCTGCCCAAATTTTGTTTGACTGACTTAGCATCTTGATAGTGATTCTAACGTTTACTACTGGTGTATACAGGTAATGTTAAACCAAAATCGACTTCAATGTCCCGTGTAATCAAGCCATAATGACCGAAATCTTTCAAAACAAGAACTTAGACAAACTCTTCAAAATAAACCAATTAAATGGACATAATCGTTGACTTAAAGAACATTAGGTGTTCTTTTGAGTGTTTGTGAGTCTAATGAGCCAATACACAACGTTTAACATCAAGTTTTGACCAAGAATTGGATTTAAAGTGTCAAACAGAGGGTTATACGAATGGACATGCTGATGAACTTCAATCGCATGATTGAGCTCGGCTTATGACTCAATCGCACGAATGAACCACGAGTATGAGTTCATTCGCACGATTGACTCAACTGCTGGCCAAACACACGACTAAGATCAGTCACAAGCTCAATCACATGACTGAACTTAACCGCATGCTCAATTGCATGACTGAATTCAGTTGTATGGTTCAATCACACGATTAAACCAGACTGATCTTAGAACAGTTTATTTTCAACTGTCTTCTGTTATGCACAAATCTAATGTTTATGTGTCTTGTGATACAGAAACATGGTCAGATAGGTGGACTATCAACACCAAGCATAATATCTGTGCTCACTTGGATGCCACCACTCTGAATGATACCGAGTTTGTTAAGATTATTGCTTTTCTGAGGAGGTCGAGGATCTACAAAGTTATCTCTGTTCCTTGCACACCCTACCGGTCTCTTCAGCAGGCCTTCTGGGAAGGGGCTTTAGTTGACAGATTTGCTAAGACTTATTGTATACGGAGCTCCATTTTTGGCCAAGAGATTGAAGTTACTGCAACTAATATTAGACGGATACTGGATCTGGGTGATGATGATGCCCACCCGACCAAGTTACATCCGATGATAGTAAGGGGCTGTTTTCTACGGATGAAGTACACTAGGGACATCAACTCAGGTGTGCTCAACAAAAGCAACCTGTGTCCCCAGTTCAAGTACCTGGCCCATGTCATTATGAAGTGCATAGCATCAAAGAGGGGAGGATTTGATGATCTATCTTACCAAAATCTAGAATGCATATGTTACACTGGTGTTGAATCACCCATTCAACATCTCCAACATGATCTTCTCCAACTTGATAGAGAACCTTGAGGCCAAAGGCAAGGAAGGCTTCTGCATGTATCCAAGGTTCTTGCAAATGATCATAGATGAGAAGCGTCCTTTGCTGCCTAAGGAGAAGGACGATGCAGTGATGTTAGAGGTGATGGATGACACCTCCTTGGGTAGGATGAAGGTGTACAGGGGGGAAGCAGGTGAAGCCCCCTGTCAAGGGACTATTCAGGCACTTGGATAGTGCTGATTATGTGGCACCTTCTCACAAGAAGTGGCGTCACGATGAGAGTGACTAAGATGTCTAGCCGATAGAGCAACCCACTGATGATTCAGACGACGACGACGACCATGGTGATGGTTAAGGAGGGGAGGCTCCTGGTGGATCTGAGCAGGCTTCAATCCACCCCGATTCTCAATATGAAGATGATGAGTCGGATGAGGAGCCTCTCGTGAGGACAGTTGGGAGTAGGGTTGTGGTCACCGAGAGAGGTAAAGCGGCGGTTCAGTAGACCCCCAACTTGTACTACAGGTGATGATACTGATGTCATTGACCCTACTTATATACCTGACAAGCCATCAGCCTAGGGGGGCCTCTGCTGCAAAGGGCTCCGAGAAGAAAAGGATGGTCCATCCTTATGGAAAAAAGGGTAAGAGGCCAAGATTCACATTGATCACATCTTCTACCATAGCTACCACCACCACTCCACCCCTACTACTACACCTCCTACCACCACTACCACCACCACTCCACCAACTACTACACCTCCTACCTCCACTACCACCACCACTCCCACCCAATACCATTATCACTCATCCCACCACCACTACCACAGCCACTCCACCCATCCCACACACATTCCACCTCCCATATTCACCACATCCACTACTACCACCACCAATCACAAAGCCGTTCCGTCCACTCACACTCCTTTCACCACTGGACCCTCACTACCCTACATTGGGTTAGAGGAACAAATGGCCAACCTCAACAATATTGTTCTAAAGCTGCTGGCTACTGATGGCCAACCTCAACCAGCTGATGGAGGTGAATGCAACTCAAGCTCAACAGATCAGGGAGCTTAGTGTGAAGAGTGACCTGTATGAGAGAGCTCTAAGCCGAGCCCACCATGCACTAACTAGTCAAAATGAGCTGGTGTTGGCTTCGGTGAAGAGGATTGAGGAGCTTGAAAAGAAGAACAAAAGGATAGTTCTAATGCTTAAAGGATCTAAGAGCGAGCCTTTGAAGATCAAGGACGGTGATGATGATGATGATGATGATGACGATGATGATGAAGAGGATGAAGATGAGTCTGAGGAGTAGGTTTGAGAGGGTGGACCGAGTGGAAAAGAGTGAGAAGATGATGATGATCAGGAAGGTGATGCTGCTGTATCAGCCTCTCCTCGAGCTCAAGAGAGGCGGACCAAACATAATCAAGATCAAGGGGCCTCATCCTCCACTCCTCCTACTGAAGAACCTGCGATTCAAGACAACAGTAATGATCAGATATTTATGTATTTAAGACTTTTGTACTTGAATTATGTATTACACTAATGTAATTATTGATCATTTATGTTCGTTTATGCTTAAATGTTTTATCTAATGAATGTTGTGTGATATGCTTAATGTCTAATCAAGCAAATAAAACTCCATAGCAGGATAAATATGATGTTGCTCCCCTTTAGAAAATCAACTCTCAATTCACTATGATTCTTGATTTGCAAGGGATCGTCAAATGGTCAATGAACTAAGTTCAGACAAACCTGAGAAAAACAAAGCAATTTTGAAAATGGGTCAAATGGAACTGTCTGAGTAGTAACTTCTGCTTTCCCAATTTTAAAAATCAAGCAATAATATGCATGAATATAAAAATTATTAAATTTTAATAAAATATTAAACAAAGAACATTTATGATCAAATAAAAGGTACCAAGACAATTTAAAAAATTCATTTGGTTATTTTTACAAAAATTTTGGCAGGAATTTCCAGATCCACCAATTTATCAATTATGAATTATGATGATGTAAAGGTAGAAGTTGAGATGCCATCTCAACATCAAATGAAGTTATTAGTTATTATTCTTCTCACCAGCCAATAACGGAAACCAGAAGTATAAATGATCTTCCTTATCTGCCAACTCAGAGCGTTCGCCTTTCTCATCCTTTCCTCGCTGATGTGGCGAAAGGGATATTGAAGAGGATCCTAGATCGCCTTTCTCAACCAGAAGTATAATTGTCTTGGTACCTTTTATTTGATCATAAATGTTCTTTGTTTAATATTTTATTAAAATTTAATAGTTTTTATATTCATGTATATTATTGCTTGATTTTTAAAATTGGGAAAGCAGAAGTTACTACTCAGACAGTTCCATTTGACCCATTTTCAAAATTGCTTTGTTTTTCTCAGGTTTGTCTGAACTTAGCTTTGACCCTAGACCTGAGATGTCAGGATGGTTTGAAGCGGCATTAAAGAAAGAATATCACACCAGGTGGGTAAACTTCAGACCTCCGTAACCGAAGAGGTACATCCGTAGATCTAAAGTTGACCCTATATCTGGGAAGCCAAAAGTTGTGTTGAAATGGATTCCTCCACGTACGATGTCAAAGATTCCTTTACGAGAAATGCCTCAGGACTTCACTCCATTTTTCAAATGCTGGTACTATGACTGGAGGATGGGTGAAGCAGTCATAGTTCTAAACAGAGATGGCAAAATGGAAACTATCAGGGTATTTGACCCAATGTGGCTTACCAACTTGTCAGTTGAAAATGTCTACACTTTATACAAGTGGCCACTGTTCTATGACACGATGGATATTATACAAGCCCTCCAATTCCAAAATATGACACGACTCTACTTTGCGTTTGAAATACACGCAGGAGTCACAAAAGAGGAGAAGTACAAGAAATTTGAAGAGCATATGAAGTATGTTAGACAATAGAGTAAACTAAGTCCAAAGGGGAGTTTGTTGATACATATGTCCCTAGTTTATTTGCTTAATGTAAAAGTCATTCATGTGTTACACATATGTAATGAATGGGTTGAATAAAGTATAATATGTGATTGATGTTTATAATGTTAAATATTTCATAGTATTATTGTGTGTTAAAGTATAATGAACTTACTATATAGGTTTAAGGTTGTTGTACATAGTTCTTAGTCAATAATGATTGAGAAATGTGTTCAAACTTAGTCGTATAAGTCTTTATGCGAATGGATATTGTTTATGGACCATATGCATGAATACATCATGCTAATGGACAAGTCGCACAACTGAACCAGGAGACTAGATCAGTATCACGATTGAGACATAATATTGACTCAGTCGTACGATTGAACCTTCAGTCGTGCATATGGATCAATCGCGTGATTCAATCGCACGACTGAACCATGCTAATTGTTCAGTTGTACGATTGGAAACCCATAACCTATAAATACCACTTAATTCCTGAAAAAACGTAACACTTTGGAAACACTTTGCAACAATTAAGAGCATACTTCATAATACACGAACCCTAGTCGTCTAGAACATCCAAGGAAGCCTGTCCAACTTCATATATCAATCCTGATTGATCTCTACTCGTTCATAATGTTTAGTTTCAATCTTAAATCGATCGGATAATTGTTTCTCACTTATTGGATCGCCAATCAAATAGGATTCCACACTATTTGATTCGGTATAAACGCAGAATCTGTTTGTATTTCGTACATACACGGTCCTGAAAATTAACCACATGACCCAAAAATTGAACTTATCGTATCCAAAATGCGCATTTAGAGAACTTAGCAGATAACATTTCACGTATGAGCGTCTCCAATACTTCTAGATATGATCAGTATGTTCCTCTTCACTTTTGAATAAATCAAAATGTCATCGATGAACACTTTCACCGATTTATCCAACATCGGCCTACATACCCGATTCATCAAGTCCATAAAAGCAGCTGGCGCATTGGTTAAACCAAAAGACATCACGAGGAATTTGTAGTGTCCATAACACGCTACGGAAAGTTGTCCTAGGAAAATGTTGCTCCTTCACCTTCTGTTGATGGTAACCAGATCGAAGATCTATCCTCAAGAACCAACTAAAACCTTGGAGCTAATAAAAAAAGTCATCAATCCTCAGTAACGGGTACTGATTCTTCACCGTCAAATTATTTAACTCAAGGTAGTCAATGCACATCCTCATACTATAGTCTTTCTTCTTTACAAATAAAGACTGGAGCATCCCATAAAGAGATACTCAGTTAAATGGACCTCTTATCTTTCTACTCTTACAGTTGAATCATCAATTTCTCCATCTCTGAGGGAGCTAGACGATATGACGACTTATCAACAGTTTGGGCACCAGGTATCAAATCGATCTGGTACTCAATATCACCGTCAGGTGGCACACCTAGTAGATCCTCCCGGGAACACGTCTAAGAAATTGCACATGACCGGTATGTCTAACAATCATGGTACTATCGCATCTACATCCTTCACATAGGCCAGATAGGCACCACATCCATGTCTCATGAATTTCACCACCACCAATATTGAAATTTACTTTCGGTACTATGGAAACTCTATCACCATAAATCATCACCAAACTCCCATCGGGTGCGATCAATCCAATCATCTTCTTACGACACACGATATTTTCCTCATAGGCTGCTAACCAATCCATCTCTTGGACTATATCAAATCTTCCTAAGGCCATCACAAATAGTCTAGCTTAGATTAAGTCAAGTATAGAAACCAATGGCCTTCCAATTCTGTCACCAACCATCTCTTATCCTATAAGACTCAAATACCAAAACGCGCATTCAAGGTAATAGATCAGATTATGTCAAGAATAGTAAGTCCCTACTTATAGTAGCCAGTTGTGATTAACCACTTAATTGTTCATTTCCAAATCAATTCCTATCCTAACTACATTAGTATGCAAATCTACTAAAACCATATAATTCACATAACACACACACATAATTCTGTTTTCCATTAATTTACATAAAAAGGTTTACATAAAACATTTACCTGCAGGCATGTAGCTACTTGGACTTGTTGGGTTTGTTGGACCAATGACAAGGTTGTTTAACCATTTAAAAAAAACTCAGCGGAAACTAACCTTAATATAATGATTTATAAGCTGAAAATTAAGGCTCACTTTATTTCAACAACAAACCCAGTATTATAAGGATCATATATATTTGAAATAACTAGCAAACAAGTAAACAATAACAACCAAAAACGACCATGGAACTACCTTCCAAAGCTGCCCAAAAACTGTTTGATGAACTACCTTCTAAAGGCTGCCCTAAAACGTTGGATGTGAAGAAGAGGATGAAGTCTTGAATGGCCAAAACACCAAGGAGAGGTGTCCTCGAGCTTGTATACCCGCAAGCCTCAAGCAAACACCTTGTTGCTAGGATTTCTTCACCAAAACTGAACCAAGGAGAGGCTGAAAATCCGATTTTCAGCTAAGAAAACTTCAAAAAAACTAGAGAGAAAGGTTGGTTCTTGGTCCTTTGCATGTGAGAGAGAGAAGAGAGGTTGTGTGTGTGTTTTCAAGAAAAGCAAGAAGGTAAAACAAAAGGCCAAACCCACCCTTAAAGGGGGCGGCCGAAGTTTTAAAGGGTTTGGGGTTTTCCCCCCAAAAACCTTTTACATTTTGTTTTACTAATTACATTTTTAAGTTATCTAATCAACCTTTTAATTATATAACTTCTACACACACAATTTTTATTATTTGATGTTATTTAACCAACTTAAATAACATTACAAATAATGTCCATAAACAAAATATCCTTATAAGTTGTTTCATCTCATATGCAATTTATTTAGAAAACCCATTTTCTAAATTGGTGTATTTATTCAATTCCATGATCATATCACCAATTAAATATTTATATTGGTGTTTGCTAAGCTTGTTATTGGGTATGACCCGACTTGGATCATTACGTACTAACCACATCAATATTCTACGTGTCTTGGGCATAAAGAATCCAACAGGACTGACATCTTTTTTCCTTTAGTCCCATTCTCAGTTTAAGTCTTGGTTTTAGAATAATTTTATCCAATTCTCTTAAACTTTGGCTGTAATACCAACTTGTAAGGCCCCGTTCCCGGAACGCTTACAGTTGGTAATTCATAGCATGAAACATGTAAAACATAACATTTTGAAGCAGAATTATACTCTTCGTATATAATTGTAAGTACATGACAAAACATTATTTTTGTAGTTGTATCACAATAACTTGACAATTAAAATCATTATCTGAAGATATAGAAAGCAAGACTCGGATCTTTCTAGTAGCTATCTCATCCATGCATGCACTCCTAAGCTGCATCATTACCTGCCAACTATTATGCACACAAAGTCAGCTACACTGACTGAGTTCTAGTTTTATAATAAAATACTTATTCATACATTTCAAAACCTTTACATTTAGTGAGTGGTTATTCATCATTACATACATATCATCATATTCATGTCTTATCATTCATTTCATTATCTTTCACTTCATCATAAACAAGATTGCACAAAGCAAGAGCTCCTTGTTGACCGACAACAAATGTCGATCCCTGTGGGTACACATCATCATGGTAGCTAACCTCCGATAGTTGATCCACACTGCAAGGCACATAGCCCGCTCTTGAATACGGATCTATCATCATACATCGAACTCACATAAGTAAAGTCCATCATAGTGCATGCAAGACTTTTCATTATCATACGGGCCCGGGGTAACATTTGTTAAGTTCCACTACTCATTAATATATTCCCTTCTCTTTACATAATAATTTACTTATTACATATATAGCATTGAAGTAAGGCTTTCATAAAAATATTTTTTATTACAAGAGAAAGTATCTTAAGGCATCATAATACATCGTAAACCTCATAAATCATCATAAGTAAGAACATTCAAATCACTTATCCAATCAAGTACTAGCTTAACATTTATCATACTTCACGTATTGTGATCATACATCTTAAGGCTAACAAAAGAAAATTCATATAGTTAAGCATTTAACATCATGAAGGTATGCATAACAGACCCAAAAACCGTTGAAACTTTGTAAAAGAGGGGCTATAACTCACCTGGTCTCCGCAAATAACTTCACCTAAAGTATGCTCATGATACACAATGTAAAGAATATATGTAGAGGCTAATGCAACCTAAACACCGAAAGTCTCTCCTGCATGCCTGCACATGGGTACTAAAGAGGAATGCTTTGGAAGTTTCACACAAGCAACAAAAATATTCTAAGTGTGAAATCTTCCGAAGCCAAGACCAACATATTCCGAAGCCAAAGATGAAGTCTTCCGAAGATTGAAAGACAAAGTCTTTTGAAGCTTACACTTGAAGATAGGTTTCTTCCGAATACTTTTAGTATACATGCTTTATCTTATGTACTTTACATAAAGTTGGGCCCCCTTTCTGCTGCAACTCTGTAAAGTCACCAACTTAAATAAGTTAGTGAAAATGTCCATACTTTTAGTAACTGTACATTGACATCTTGAGTCTGTAACTTTTTACTTCATGTACTTTATCCTTTTTGTAATATATTAAGATGTGAGCTATGGCATGTCATAGTCACTAGTGAAAAGGCAATCTGCCTTTTGACTCTACAATTGATTTTGTTTGTGTCTAGTCAATTATATCCAGCTGGCCTTCAAAGTATGGCCGACTGTAGGATGTAGTATATGTATATCAAGTACTTATAACTTTCTGATATGCTTTGTAACATTTGTAAATGAACTTGAGAAGGCAATATACTACAATCTTAAAAACCATCTCCATGTGAATTTTGCTATCTTGTTATGTCTCATATTTACTTGTGTTCTTAGTATCATTACTAGAGGTTAACCAGTTTCACTGTTTGATCAGTGGAGTGTTCTTAAGCAACTCTCCTCATTGTGTTGTTGTGTTGTATTTGCATACCCTCTACGGTCCTGCATTTGGTATCAGCGCTTTCCAGGCTCTTGATATAAGATCTCACCATCTTAAGATCCCTCACACACACAAATACTTAACTTATCAAATGGCAGCCATTTACAAATCTGATATGGAAACTATAATCATGACAAAGTCCCCATTGATCACTCTTGATGACTTTGACACCTAGTGCAAAAGAATAGAAGGTTTCATCAAGTCTCTAGACTCAAGAATGTGGGAGTCTGTTGAAAATGGACCTTACATACCAAGCACCTCTTCTGCTACCTTATGATACCCAAGGTTGTGGCTGACTACTCAGATGAAGATAGAAAGAGAGTAGAGATTGACCAGAAGGCCATGACAGCCGTTCAGACTGCTCTTCCAAACTTTGTGTACAGAGGTTTCAAGAAATGCAAAACAGCTAAATAACTGTGGGATGCATTGAAACTGATGTATGAGGGTTCCTCTGAAGCTAAGGAGAACAAGAAGGATCTCCTGAAGCAGCAGTTTGAAAATTTCACCTTCAAAGCTGGTGAAACCATGACTCAAAAATACTTCAGGTATGTTGAGATTATGGATACCCTAATGGATGGAGGAGTTGCTCTTGAAACAGAGACATTGTAAGGAAGTTCATATCCTCACTTCCTAGGAAATGGATTCACTACTGTGTGGTTATCAAGAGAACTGAGAATTGGAAAACTCTCACTCTAATAGAGTTGTATGGAATTCTCAATGGCTACTAGATAGAGATGAGCATGCAAGGTTCATCTGGCAACTCTGACAATCAAATGGGTTCAACCCTTCATGTGGTTGAAAGGGATAGCATAGAACCCCAAGATCATCTCATATGCTACCCTGAGAACTCACAAAAAGGGTCCTTTCATCACCTTCCCTAAGACAACAAGGGAGAACTACACTCAAGGAAGCCCATTCCAAGAGACAAGTTCTTCTCAAGCCATTGTGTCCTTTGATGAAAGTTGTGACAGCTTTCTTTTCACCATTGAAGAGCTGGACTATATCCATCCAGATGATTTGGAGTACATGGAGATAGTCCAGCAAATGGCTTTTCTCACTCATAGAGCCAAGAAGTTCTACAAGCGGACTTGAAGGAAGTTCCCCAACAATGCAGCCAGTGGAAAGTTTGGACTGGACAAAAGTAAAGTTAAATGTTACAACTGTAACCTGATGGGCCACTTTGCCAGGGAGTGTAAGGGACCAAGAACAAATGGTGGTCAAGGACAATCCAAACCAAACTACAATGATAAAGCTACCCAGAATGACAAGCCAAAGCAGCAAGCTGTGGTTGCTGTTGAAGAAGGAGGCTTTGACTGGAGTTTTCAGGTGGATAATGCTTCTCCAAACCAAGTACTAATGGCAGCTCATGATGACGCCAAGGTATTGGAACATCTCTGTACCCCTAAATACATTGCTAAAGTTAACACACACTAGTCCTACAACTTAGAAATAAGATCTGATCTTGAGTCCTTAATCATTTTAAAAGTTTATTTTAGACAATCTAAAAGTGATTATAAACTAAAGAAAGAGGACTTAGAGAAAACCGTTTCAGTTCTAAAACATGAGCATACAAATTATACGACTCAGATCAAGGATATCATAACTAAGCTGACTAAGTGCCAGGCTGAGCTTATGATCAGCAAAGCTAGTGCAGAAAAGTGTGTTCTTGAGGAAGAGACCTTCAAGAACATGATATCCTCATCCCAGCACAACAAGGTGTGTTATCAAAACAAGCAGGGACTGGGATCTAATGAGATAGCTCTTCCACACACAATCTTGTCTTTAAGATCACGTAGGTGTGGAACTGGTGAAGATGAGCTCCTCTCATAGACCCTTTGAGTGAAGGGGATGAAGAAGTGATAGTGAAGAATCTCTTTGAAAAAAGTGAAGAAGAGGATTCTAAGAAGGGTCACTATCATTTCGAGGAGAAGAAGAAGACTGTGATGACCAAGTCTATGAGGAAGAACTTAATCAGAAAGAGCAAAAGGAAAGCTAGGAAGCTCAAGAGATCAAGGATACTTTTGATTCTAGGCAGAAACAAGATTTTATCTCTTTAGGATTTGAAGTGGTGAACACTAAAGACATCAACCCAAACTCTTCTGCTAAGAGTTCTGGTTCATGTTCAAATCATCTCAGCACCACGAAGAAGGCTGACCTGTTGTGTACCACTGCTACACAACCTGGACCATCCAACTCCAAGAGGACTGTCTCAACATCTGCAAAGATGAAGGTGGAGAAGGGATGTGATCAAGATCTATCTTGTTCTAAGTAAAAAGCTTTCGGGAAGAAGAAAATAGAATGTGTCATGTGTGAAAGTACTTCTCATCTTGCTAAGGATTGTCCATACAATCCAAGAGGTACTCTTCATATGAATAGGAAAAAGACTTCCAAGAGTTCAAAAAAGATTCCAGCTTCGGAAGAAAAAATTGTTTCCTTCCGAAGCTCGAAAACAAAGAAGAAGGAAAGTGGAAAATTGCCTTTGGAAGAAAATTTGGTCTCGGAAGAAAGGAAAACTTCCGAAGCACTAAAGTCTGTTGCAGTGTCTGTAGAATCTTCCGAAGGTCCAGTCATCAAAACTTCCGAAGTCTCAAAAGCTTCCGAAGTGTTGAAGGTCAAGTCCAAACTTCCAAAAGTGTTGAAGGTCAAGTCCAAACTTCCGAAGTCTCAAAGCGAAACTATATGATTTATTACTGTTACATTATCTTCTACTTCTTTTATTGAGCCCAAGATAAGTAAGGCTTGGGTTTCCAAATGTAACTAATCATTTTCTTTGTGCAGGAACACCTCAAGACAAACAAAAATATCTGGATCATTGATAGTGGTTGTTCCAGGCACATGACAAACAATAGGTCACTACTCTAGAACTTTGAAAGGATTGATGGAGGGCCAATTTCTTTTGGAGGATATGAAGGTGGTTATCTTTCTGGAAGGGGCAAGGTCACAAATGGTAAGCTCAGCATTGAAAAGGTAAACTTTGTCAAGGAGCTTAGGTACAATCTTTTGAGTGTATCCCAATTTTGTGATCAGAGTCATAACTTGCACTTTACTGAGCATGATTGCATTGTTCTCAAGCCCGTGGTGGTCATACCTCATGAGCATATCCAGCTTAGAGGCCCGAGGAAAGGGAACAAGTACAAGATGGACTTGCAAGAAACATTTCCCTCTGGAGAAGTTTCATGTTTTCTATCTAAAGCCAATAGTGGTGAATCATTCCTGTGGCATAAAAGAATGTGCCATGTAAACTTTAAAAACATGAATAAACTAATTAAGAATGATTTGGTAACTGGACTGCCAAAGAAAGAGTTTACAAGTGATGATCATTGTGTTGCATGTCTGAAAGGGAAGCAACATAAGGTATCTCATAAGCTTAAGGAAAGAAACTCCATCATTACACCCCTACACTTGTTACATATGGATCTCTTTAGCCTCACCAGTGTAATGAGTCTTGGAAGGACCTCTTATTGTTTGGTGATCACATATGACTTTACAAGATTCACTTAGGTTTTCTTTCTTATAATTATGGATGAGACCCTTGAGATTCTGAAAATTTTCATCCTAAAGATTGATAATCAATCTGATCACAAGGTCAAAACCATAAGTTGTGATCAAGGAACTGAATTCAAGAACCAAATCCTTGATACATTTTGTGATGAAAAGGGTATTACAATGCAATATAGTGCTCCCAGGACTCCTCAGCAAAATGGTGTTACTAAGAGGAGAAACAGGACACTTATTGAAGCTGCAAGAATCATGTTGCCTGACTCTAAGTTGCCCACCACCTTCTGGGCAGAGGCAGTCAAC
>BJCM01217370.1:0-15320 GCA_018326385.1 Flaveria bidentis | reverse complement strand
GTGTTTAATATTGAGACAGGACTACCAAATGATTTAAGAAATCCAATGAATAGTTTTCTATGAAAGAGCGGTTCATAAGGAGTCATGTTGTTTTCTTTAACAAGTAGAGTTCGATTTTGTACAAAGCACGATGTATTAACCACCTCTGCCCAGAAGGTGATTGACAGTTTAGCATCGGCTAGCATCGTTCTTGCTGCTTCAATTAGTGTTCTATTTCTCCTTTCAGCTATCCCATTTTGTTGAGGAGTTCTAGCTGCACTGAATTAATGAGCAATGCCTTTGGTTGCACAAAAAGAACTCATACTTTCATTTTTGAATTCAGTTTCATTATCAATTCCGATTATTTTGACCTTAAGATCAAGTTGATTTTCTATTTTAGTGATAAATTCTTGTATGATATGGGATGCCTCATTTTTATGAAGTAAGAAGAAAACCCATGTGAATCGTGAAAAGTCATCAATGATCACTAAACAATACTATTTCTTTCTAATACTCATTACATGAGTTGGTCCAAATAGATCCATGTGAAGTAACTTCAATGGAGTATTGTTAGTGTTCACTAGCTTGGTTTTGTGAGAAGATTTGTGTTGTTTTCCTTTGAGGCACGCTGAAGAGTGATCAATAAAATGAAATTCTTTTTGAGGAAGACCAATGACATGGTTTCCTTTAACCAACTTGTTTATGTTTTTAAAGTTTGTGTGCCCCAAACGTCTATGCCAAAGCTGCGATTTATCAAATGATGCTTTTGACAAAAGACATGTTTCTTCTTTAGGTGATACAGAACATAGGTTTAAGACATATGTATTATTCTTCCTCGGGGTCTTTAAGGCAACCCATTCCTCAGAGATCTAAAATCCTGGTTTTAGAATGTAGCAATAAGTGTCTGTAAAGTGAGTGGAATATTTCTTGTCGCAGATCTGAGACACGCTTAGTAGATTGAAATTCAGCTATTCACAGTAGTTCACTCTGTCAAAGCTCAGCATCCCCTTTGTCATAGATCCTTCACCTATAATTCTACCACCCTGTGAATCTCCACCGAATGCCACCGTAGTTCCTTGTATATGCTTGAAGCCATGAAGGAGGGAACGATCTCCAGTCATGTGTTGGGAACATCCACTGTCTACGTACCAAAAGCTATTAGACCTATGTGAATGAACCTGCAAGCAAAAAGAACTAATTACAATAAGGAACCCAAGCCATGATGGTCTTGGGTTTCCCGTTCCTATCATAATGGTGACTTCTTGATATTTCCCTCTAAATTGTGTTTTAAAAGGAGGTGTCCTAGGTGATTTTTGGTAATGACTGGGTTGAGTCATCTCATCAACATCTACTGAAGATTCAGAAGAGTAATGAAATCGTTGGTCTCTGTTTCTTTGTGGAAATTTAGCTCGTTTTTCATTATCAAAATTTGGTTTTTGTTTAGGAAGGTCGATTTTGTGTTTCATTGTGAAAGGTTTTCTTTGACCCTTCCACAATTCCTTCAAAGTATTCCTGTCATTTGTTGATCTAGATGTCTTAGATTGATTATTGTGAAAATGAGGTCTGACAGAATGTGTCACAGTGGATGTTTTTGAGATAGGCTTGTGTTGGGGAATTCTTAATCCCTTCTGATTGAAGTAACAATCAGATGTATTATGATTGTACATTTCACAAACTGAACAATACTTGTTAAAATAACTGTTTTTGGTGGAGTGATTGTTCATATCACAGATAGAGCAATATTGATTATAAAAGCATTCATCTATCTGGTGATTGAACATTTCACAAATGTCATAATACATTTGTTTGTTTCTTGAATAAGATTTTGACTTGTGTGACTCAATTGATTTTCTCTTTTGCTGAGTCACCTTCTTTTCTTTAGGAGATGAATCAGAATCAGCCCTTTTTGTAGTTTGCTTCACAACACTACCTTTTTTTGATTTTCCGGGCTGTTTCTGTTTCTTCAACCCATTTCTCACCTCTTTCTCAAACTGGTCAACATGTTCCTTGTTACAAATATCAAACCCAAATCCCTGCCTTAATCTTGAAGACTGAGGGTCTGATAGTGTTTTATGTGTTGACCTCAGTGATCCTGTTTGTTTCTTTTGCAGCGAAACCTTTTCTGATTTGCTTGAATTTTTGGGAGATATAATCTCATTATCAGAACTGCTCTCAGAAGTGGCTTTCACTTCACATATTTCTTTTTACCTTTCAAGACAGAAGGTATGAATTTCACAAATGGGATAATTGCTTTTACTAGGCTGGTGGGTTTGGTGACACTCACTGCCTTGTCTGAACACTCTTTAATCTTGATTGGATACCTAATCTGATTTTCTGCTTATTTTTTCAACATAAACATCATGTTTATTTTGAGGATTGGTTACTTGTTTTACTATAGATTTTGGTTCCATAGTTTTAGTTTTGATTTCTTCATTGAGTGTGACCGATTCAGGCATGACAGTCTAGTTGTCATTGTATGGTGGAGGACATGAATTATACCCAATCCCCGACATGTCCTTTGGATCTTTTTAAGAATCAAGCATCTCTTGTAGCTTGACTGAAGATAATTGAAACTTTTCGAGTTTCACTTCAGTAAGAGAATGTTCAGCGTTAGATTGAGCTAACTTTTCAGTGAGTAGCTCATTCTCAGCTGCAAGAATGTACTTTTCACCATGCAGTTTTTCAATGTCAGAGATGAAAGATTTTATTTTAATTTCAAATCCTTTTATCTCTCTTCTCATCATCTCTGACTTCACTTTTTCTTCTTTTATTTTATTTGCCAGTTTATGGTTATGCTCTCTATAACCTTGCAATTTAGTAATACATTTTTCACTACAAAGGTTAGATTTTACCTTAGTAGGCATTGGAGAGGGGCCATCATTGATGTGAGCCATAGTGCATGATTTTGAAATTGAGGCTTCACTTCTTCAACATACATGATCCAATCACATACTCCATCTTGTTTGATCACGAGAGCACTTCCAGATGTCTGACTGCTTCCATGAGCTTGATTAGTCAGTTGAGGTTGGTTTTGGTATGATTGTTGTTGTTGATGATGATACTGGTGTTGATGGTTGTTGGAATGAGAGCTTAAGTTAGATTGTGATGATGGCTGGATTTGAGAGTTTCTTTGAAAGTTGTTTCTTTTGGGTGCATTGCATTCCCTTGAGAAGTGACCAACCATGCCACAGTTGAAGCACTTTACCTTGGATTTATCATATCCAAGCTTTGTTTTTTCATTAAGGCTGAGTCTTCTGCCTTTTTTGAAAAACTTCTTTGCTCTGATCGCAATCATGGCCATTTGCCATTCTAAATCCATTTCTTCCACATCATCTGGATCCATTTCCTCCAGATCTTCCTGGATCAGATGTGTAGATGTGAGTCTTCCTCCTAGATAAGCTTCAAAACTTGCAACAAAGGCATTATAAGTAGCCTTTTGTTCCTTCTGATTTGGTATCATTATGGGTGTTTGGAAGAGTTGCTGAGAATCCTGTTAATTGGGTTGATGTTGAAAGCATGTTGATAGATGGAGCTGCACTAAATCCAGTTGTCTTGGCTTGATCCCTTGAGGACATAAAATCATCATATTCAGTGATGAAGGCATTTTCCACAGTATGAGAGTCAGATGGAAATTTGTATGCTTCAATCACTCTTGGTCCTCCTAGATTTCTGCTTCGTTCATCAAGCTCTAATGCTTCTATTTTGGCTATCATAATATCCAAAGTAGTACTCCTAAGATCATGAGTATTTTTTAGCATTGTAACATTCTGTTTCCAACTTTCAAGAAGGCTGTGCAACATTTTCTTGTTCAACTCCTTGACTTTGTAGGTGACTCCCATTATCTCTAAGTCATTCATAAGCTGCACAAATCTGTGAAGCTGTTTAGAGATGGACTCCCTATTGGAGTGATGGAAAGTTTCATATTGATTAACAAGTTTATCCTTGTTAATTTCAGCAACTTCACTGCTTCCTTCACACATGATTAGCAGTGCATCCCATACTGCTTTGACAGTTCCATATTTCTCTAACCTTTTCAGCATATCCATTTTGAGTGCTTGAGTTAGGATGGAATAAGCTTTCAGATCAATCTTGATTTTCTTGTAGTCTTATTCATCAAGAGTTAGTTCTTCTATGGGAATTCTTGTTGTCTTGTATATAGCGGCTTGATCTACAGACAGAGTGACTGGAATGTGTGGTCCCTTACAGATTGAAATCCAATAATCTAGATCTACACCTGTAATATAGTTCATGAATCTGATTTTCCATTGTTTAAATTCAGATTTATGTTTAAGCATTGGTGGTTTTGGAGTATGACAAAGTTCTGAAAAACTGTGCGAATCCATTTTAACAATGTGTTTAGCTTGTATAAGTATAGATTAGGTAAGTTTTAAGATTAATTAGTCCGAATAGTCCAAATTGTTCACCAACTGTTTAGTAAATTAGATTTGTTAATTGTTCTTGCAAGTGTCGCAACTTCTGTTCTATATACAAGGCTGAAGATTTTGACTGTGATTCTTGAAGGTGAGAATAGATTGACAGAAATTCCTTTTTTTGAAGAGTATATTCTTCTATTTACTAAGTAGAGATGACGTATACTCTACTAGCAACTTAATCACCAGATCAATCAGGTTCTATTCAGATCTTGGGCAAATCTGAAAGAGAACCGAGAGTCAAAGCTCTGATACCAATTTACTGGGTAAGTGAGAGTGAGATTCTCACTAAGGATCGAATATAGTGAATGAGTTAATGATTGAATGGTGGAAACAAACAATCAATAAACAGTTGATGCAAGAATGTACTCATAAATACTTTTGTATATATTAATGAAGTTGATTGATTACATAGAATAAAAGATAACAAATATTCTCTATGTCTATCAGCCATCAAATCATGTACGAGGTTTTCTATTCTATTTATAGGCAGACAAGATGCCTTTTACAAAATGACTAAACTACTCCTGACCTATTACATCAGAACTAATCTAAGTCTTTATCCGAATCTTTGCTTGTTCATCCGCATTGGCAAATGCGGATGAGTTGACTTGATCAGTATTTCTTCACTTGATCATTTGCATTCGTATGTTGGTCATCCGCATTGGTTAATGCGGATGAAAAAATACTTATGCGCATTTGTCTGGTCATCTGCATTTGCAAATGTGGATGAATAAAGTCTTGTCCGCATTACTGTTTTGTCTTCCGCATTTGTCAATGCGGAAGAACAAATACTTGTCCGTATTTGTTTTGTCTTCCGCATTGACAAATGCGGAAGACCATACTTGTTTTTTCTTGTGCAGGATCTACATCTACATTTCTTCTTGGACTTGTGGGAGTCCAGCAAAGCAACCATCAACTCACCTATTGAATTGATCATTCAAATTTTCAATAGGCATCTTTTCTTTTGATTTCAAAGTAGAGTCCTTCTGTTTAGTGCTATTCTTCATAGGTTTGCCCATAGAATCCCAAAGGAGTAGACACCACATGATCCTTTACTGGGTTATTATTGATTGGTCTACATTTAGTGTTCAAAAGGATTCCATGTGGTGGCGGAACTACTTTATAACCCAGACATTCCCCATTATTTCGTTCTTCCACTAAGTTTTGAACTATGTGTGAAGAACTAGCCAAGCTGTGCAGTTTTTGTTTTAAGGATTCAACTTCGACTTCTAAAACTGCTTTTTCCTTTTTCATTTCTTCCAAAGAATTTAAATATAACTTTATGTCATTTGCTTGATTTAATGCAACAACCTCGGTTTCCCTTAGTTGTTTTCCCAAAAGGTCTATTTTTTCTTTGAAACTGCATTCATTTTGTTTTAATAACCTTGCAAATTTTAGATCAATGCTATCCCTAAATTTGTCATATTCAGTACAAGCATGTTTTTCAAATAATTGGTCATTAGAACTTACCTGTGAGGAATTAGACGAATCAACCATCAAAGCTAGATCAGACTCTTCGTTGACTGGAGATTCTGAGTTTGTTCCTCTGAGCTCTTCCTCAACCAAGTGATTTATAACATTCACAGCTTCTTTGGTATCTAACATCGCTTGCTCAGCTATGATCTCACTTTCACTAGAAAATCCACATCCAATGCATCAACAAAGGCAATATTTTATTCACTCGGAGACACAAATCGGAAGGACCAGTCTTGCCCTTCATCACCTTGAGCAGTCAAAGCCTTGTCTCTTTACTTGAAGAAGTAGTTCCAATCATGTCTTTGTCTTGATGGTTGAATGTGGGAAACGGATTTCCATTTCCAGTTTTCTTGGGCTTTAGACATTCATGTTTAAAGTGCCCCTTTTCACCATAGTTGAAGCATGTGACTTTGGTTTTGTCAAAACCAAAGGTCGTGTCTTTAGTGGCGACTAGATTCTGCCCCGTCTTTTTGACAAACTTCTTTGCTCTTCTGATAGCACTAGCCAAGGCTCACATTATGTCCATTCTTTCTAGCTTGTTTTCATCAACTTGCTCATAATCCTCATCTGCATGATGACCATTTCCAATCTTACCAGCAACTAAACCATCATAAGATTGTACAACAGCCGCTAGAAGATCCATGTGTTCTTTGGAAACTTCCACTTTGGCATTACCGAGATTCTCAGTCTTCAACTTTGTAGTATTTGTTTCAAGAACTATGTATTGGGTTCTGGATGACCCTGACGTTTCGGTTCCTGATGCACTATTTTGAGAAGGAGTAGAAGAACTAGACACGAATGTTGTTTGTAACGGTGCTCCTGAAACAACTAGAGTTGGAACTGAGTTGTAAAGTGAAGGATTCTGAATATAGGATCCTTTCTTTGACTTGTATTTCATTTGCAGTTCTTCCTCCCTTAACTTCAAGATGAAATCATTTATCTTTAATGTCACAAGAATATCGTTTTGTCTCAGATTAGACATAAATGAATCCCATTTATCTGGAAAACCATTAGAAAAGCTTGAAACTTTATCTTCCACAGATGTTGTCACACCATGAGTGTGCAACTCACTCATCAGATGATATAATCTATTAATAATATCATCCAAGCTCTCATTCCCTATCGAGGAGAAATTGTCAAATTCCTTTTTGATAGCTATAGCCTTCAGTGCTTTGAGAGTTGCGTTTCCATCATATCTCTTCTCCAATGCCTCCCATAACTTTTTAGCATGATTTTTCTCAGAGAACTGATGAAAGATGTCCTACGGTATCGACTGAGTCAACAAGGCATATACTTTTTTTCCAGCATTGAATAGAATCTTCTGTGCTTCACTCATTCCTCCCAAGGTTAACTTGACTACATTAGTACTGACTGGTACCGTGTAACCAGTCTCAATGGATGTCCAAAGATTGGGATTAACTCCATTTAAAAAGATTTCAATCCACTATTTCCACTGTGGGTATTCATCTAACGTTAATAGCTTTGGCGGTTTATTAGGATTTCCAATCTCATTCTCCAGGAGCAGAAGGTTCTAGATGCGAGAGTCCTTTCCGGCAGAAAATGCAACAAATTGATCTTCCATTGCTTTAAACTTTGTACTTTTAGATCAGAACTGTTTCACTCGTGCGAATGGGCTATGAGTATAGATCACTCGTGCGAATGAAGGATGATAATGAATTCAACCGTGCGATTGGATTCAATCGTGCGTATGAACAAGCCGATTGGAATCAAACGAATGGAGTTGTTTAGTCGTGCGAATGAGACATGCGATTGAGTTCAGTCGTGCGGATGGAGTATCCGACTACGTTTAATCATACAAATGGACCAATCATGCGACTGAAGGCTGTTGTGTTTGTAAAATCAAATATTTTGAGACTTTGACACAAAATACGAGTTTCCCAGGAACCCTAATTTGCCGTATAATGAAAAAATGAAACTTTATTGCATGCAAACGTCGAAAACACCTTTAGAGGCAAAGTGGTGACTCTTTTGAATTAAAACATAGGTCTTAACACCAAAACTAATCGAATCCACGCAAAATCATGAGCCAAGGCTCTGATACCACTTGTTAGGACCGTTTTCGAATACTGCGGAATCCTATTTGATTGGCAATCCAATTAGTGAGAACGATAACCCGATCGATATAGCAATGAACTAAATGTTAAGAATGAGTGGGAATCGATCTAGATCGAACTTTGAAGCTGGATTTGCTGTTTAGGATGCTCTAGACGGCTAAGTTTTTTGAATATTCGAAGTCTCTCTCAAAATTTTCAAAGTGTTATGTTTTTCCACGAATTAAGTGGTTTTATAGGTTTGTAGTTTCCATTCGTACGATTGAACCATTAGAAGGGTTCAGTCGTGCGACTGAATCATGCGATTGATTCATACGCACGACTGAAGGTTCAGTCGTGCGACTGAGTCAATCTTATGTCTCAATTATACGACTGATCCAGTCTCCTAGTTCAGTCGTGCGACTGGTCAATAAGCATGATATATTCATGCATATGGTCCATAAATTTGGTCCATTAGCATGAATAATCACCCAACTATGTTGAACATATTTCCCAATCATTATTGACTCAGAATTATGTAAACACTCTCAAACCTATATATGAAGTTCATACATATGATTTATACTTAACACAATAATAATATGAAATAATCAAAGATAAATAAACATCAAAAGCATATTATATTTGATTGAAAAATTTCATTACACATATGTAAGACATAAAAGATTTTTACCTTTAAGTATATAAACTAGGAACATCATGTATCTAAAGATATCTTAGAATCCTTTTGATAGTAACTAGGTGTGACATCTTGGGGTTGGCTTGATATCTTGCACAAATACATGTGGCAAACAAGATATCAGGCCTGCTAGTATTGAGGTACATAAGAGATCCAATCATAGCCATATAAAGATGTTCATCCACACTCTCCTCCTCTAGATCCAGTCCAAAAGAGTGGTTTCTACCTATAGGTATCTTAGCAACCTTACAATAAGTCATCTTGAATCCTGTAAGTATGTCTTGTACATACTTGACTAACTTACAAAGATGCCACTATCAACTTGCTTCACATGAATTCCTAGAAAGAAATTGAGTTCTCCCATGACACTTATTTCAAATCTATCCTTCATCAGCTTCTTAAAATCTTTGCAAAGTTTTGGATTAGTTGACCTGAAGATAATATCATCTACATATATTTGAACTAGCATTAAGTCATTCCCTATTCCTTTAATGAAAAGTGTTCCATCTATAGTACCCCTTTTGTATCCATGCTGATAGAGATACTAAGATAAAGTCTCATACCACTTCCTTCATGCATGGTGCAGCCCATAAAGAGCTTTATCAAGCTTGCTGACATAATTAAGATGATCATGTTCTGCAAACCCAGGTGGTTGTTTGACGTACACCTCTTCATCAATCACCCCATAAAGAAAAGCACACTTTCCATCAAGTTGGTAAATCTTGAAGTCCTTAGATGTAGCAAAAGCTAAGACAGGAGCAAAGACATCTATGTAGTCAATTCCCTCTTCTTGTGTGTATCCTTGGACAACTAGTCAAGCTTTGTTTTTTAATGACAAGTCCTTTTTCATCCTTCTTTTTTCTAAACACTCACTTGGTTCCTATGGTAGTCTTCCTTTAAGAAAGAGAACATAAGTTCCAAACCTTTTGCCTATTGAATTGAAGAAGCTCCTCTTGCATAGCTTCAGCCCAACTTCCATCCTTTAAAACATTATCAATTTTATTTGGCGCTATATGCATTAAGAAACAAAAGTGAAGACAAACATTTGCATCATGGGTTTGTCCTTTTGTTTTTACCCCTGAGAGAACATCTCTAATGATGTTTATGATAGGATGAGACTTATGGATCCTTAGATAAGGGATCATAACAAGTTGTTTAGAGAGATCTAAATCAAAGAAATTTAGATTAGGAAATGAAGTTTCTCCCACCACATCAACACACTTATCAAAAGAAACTTGATCCAAGAAATTCTTGATCACTTTCACCACCACCATGATGTTCTACACTTGAGCTTCTTTATCTGAGTGTTGTGTCTCTAAGCTGGAATTCGAAGGCATGTCAGATGTATTAGGTGAATTTGTCGTTGTTGTTTTGATGGAAGCTTCATTTATAGGGTTACTTACAACTGGAGTTGAAGTAGTGTAACTTGATAGTCTTCTCAGCTCAAATCTTTGATCAGGATCACCTATAGGCAGTATATCTGTAGATCCTGAAACATTCTCACAAAATTTGTTAACATATTTTGTAACTAAATCAAGATCAAATAGCAAATTAGGACCAAAACTTTTCATACTAGGAGTGTGCTCATTGAAAGTCATATTTGTTAACTCCTCAACTACTCTTGTCTCAAGATTGTAACTCTATAAGCCTTGGCTTGGGAAGAGTATCTAATAAAATGTCCATCATCTGATTTCACATTTATAGACTCCTTAACTACTCTAGTCTCAAGATTGTATACTCTATAAGCCTTGGCTTGGGAAGAGTATCCAATAAAATGTCCATCATCTGATTTCTCTTCAAACTTGGCAATTTGATCTATGATATTTAAGATGGTGTAAGGACATCCAAATGACCTGAGAAAACCAATGAAAGGTTTCCTCTTGTGCTAAAGTTCATAAGGAGTCTTACTATTTGTCTTAACTACTAAAACTCTGTTTTTTGCACATAGCAAGCAATGTTAACTGCCTTTTCCTAGAAGGTGATGGGTAGTTTAGAGTCAGACAACATAGTTCTTGCAGCTTCAATGAATGTCATGTTTCTCATCTGAGCAACACAATTTTGCCGAGGAGTCTTGGGAGCACTATCTTGTCTTGTAATATCATTTTCATCATAAAATGTATCAAGGATTTTGTTCTTAAATTGAGTTCCTTGATCACATCTTGTGGCTTTGACCTTGTGATCATAATGATTTTCAATTTTTAAGATGAAATACTTTAGAATCTCAAGGGTCTCATCCTTAGTCATAAGAAAGAAAACACAAGGGAATCTTTTAAAGTCATCTGTGATCACCAAACAGTAATAGGTCCTTCCTAGACTCATTACACTATGGGGTAAAAGAGATCCATATGTAACAAGTGTAGGGGAGTAGTGATGGAGTTTCTTTCCTTTAGCTTGTAAGATACCTTGGATTGCTTCCCTTTGAGGCATGTAACACAATGTTCATCACTTGTAACTCTTTCTTTGGCATTCTGGTTAACAAATCATTCTTAATTAATTTATTCATGTTTTTAAAGTTTACATGACATATTCTTTATTCCAGAGGAATGACTATCACTATTGGCTTTAGATAGAAAGCATGAAACTTCTAATAGAGATGTTTCTTGAAAGTCCATCTTGTACATGTTCCTTTTTCTTGGGGCTCTGATGTAACAGCCCGAAAAGTCAAAACGAGTCATCAATGATAATGGGCTTAATTAGAGGGTATTTAGTAAAGGAAGGAAATGGGTTATGGTCTAAATTAGGCTTCTGGCCAAGAGCCTAAGTGATTAAGGGCCCATCAATAGCCCTTTAACCCATCTAATAAGCCACTATCTTCCTCATTTGAACCCTAGCCTCCCAAATTCGTAAAGAAAGAAAGTAGAGAGAGAAAGTGAAGAAAACTCAAGATTTTGAGCTTCAAAGATTAAGAGATTAAAGATCTGGGTGTTGGAGCATCAAACCATAAGAAAGGAGCAACAAATCCAGGTAAGAATCAACCTCTAAACCCTTCTGTAGATCAAACCAGGATTTTAGGGTTTTGGGGTTTGAAAAGTTGCAATGAATCGCATAAAGGTCATATTTTTACATATGAAAACATGTAAAAAGCTTAGATATAGCCTAATGGTTGACAAACTAAGAGATTGGATGTAAAAAGTTGTGATTTTGGGTTAAAAACGGGTTGGTTCATTTTTTAGCAATATGCGAAACTGTCTGTGCATCTAGCGAAATTGCATATTTAAGCTGCGAAATTGTGAGTTTTCTGTGAAACTATAGTTTCGCAAGTAATTTCGCAGCCATGGAATTCCAACGGAAGTTGGGCAAAACTGCCATGCGAATCTAGCAGTGAAACTGGCAGCGAAGGCAGCGAAACTACTTATCTAGCAGTGAAATTAGTAGCGAATTTAGGCAGAAATTAACCCCTTTAAGTGTTAACTTATCTGCAGGCTGTGTAGTGAGATCTTAACCTAGAAAGTTTAGTTTAGAAGTTATTCACGGTATCCAGGTGAGTTATAGATCCCCTTATTTATAAGTTTTCCATGTTTTGGGGTTATTATGCATACTAAATATACCTTTTTAAATGTCCGAGATTTTATGAGGTTTTAATAGGAAGATTGATTTTTCTATAAGGAAACGTGTTATATAAATACTTAAAAATAAAAAAATTTCACGCTGACCTTGCAGCCCAACCCCAGCCAGGGGCGTTGCCCCTTGGACCCCTCTAGGGGCTGCCGCCCCTAGAACCTCACTGTCAGGGGCTACCGCCCCTGAATCCCCGCTGTCCCACGGAGGGTCGGTTTTGTTTTATGATGAATAATACTTCGTATGTTGTGTTTTTTATCCGCAAAGTATTATATATTAAAGTGGAAGATGATGTTAATAAAAAGTGAATCTTAATGAATGTTATCCCTGGGCCTATTTGATGATGAAAAGTCTTACAAGCACTATGATAGATTTCACTTTTGTGTGTCTGATGTATGATGATGGATCCGTATTCATGAGCGGGTTATGTGCCTTGCAGTGTGGATCAACTGTCTGGGGTTAGCTACCGTTTTCATGTGTACTAACAGGGATCGGAGCTCTTGCCTTGTGCAATCTCATTTATGATGAAGTGAAAGATAATAAACAAAAAAAAGATAATGAACATGATTATTAAGATGAAAATTTTATGTATTATGATGTATGCATGGTCATTATATGATGGATAAAGTTTATATTTTCTTATAGTAACTAAAACTCAGTTAGCAAAGCTGACTTTTATTCATAATAGTTGGCAGGTAAATTGCTGATCCTAAGGATGGAACCTGGGAGTTACTTGGAGAGCTATGGATGGCATATCTGTTTATGAAATTTTTATTGTAATTCAAGAAAAAGTACTATATTTTATTTACTAATGGAGGACAAATGTATGATTATAACATCAACTGTAAGTTTTAAGTGAATGTTTATTTATTTCTGCTGCTTTGTTTTGTTATAAAAATGATTTTATGCAATGATTAAACAACTGTGAGGCTTCCTAGGAATGGGGCCTTACATCTGAGCAGGATATGTTCATGAGGAATGACCACCTCGAGCCTGAGAATATTGTACTCATACTTAGTAAAGAGCATGTTATGACTCTGATCACAAAATCGAGATACACTAAAAAGAATGTATCCAAGCTCTTTTAGAAAATTTACCATCTCAATGCTGAACTTACCATTTATGACCCTGCCCCTTCCTGTAATGTAACCACCAACATCTACTCCAAAAGCAATTGGCCCTCCCTCAATTTTCTCAAAATTCTAGAGTAGTGACCCATTGCCTGTCATGTGCCTTGAAAAGCCACTATCAATGATCCATACATTCTTGTTTGTCTTGAGTTGTTCTTGCACCAAAATAGATGGTTAGTTACATTTGGAAACGTAAGCCTTATTGGTCTTGGGCTTTTCAAATGAAGTTGAAAACAATGCAACAGTAATAGATCCTATTGCCATGTTTTAAGGACCATTTGCTAATTTTGATCGAGAACTTTCAGTCATTTGGTCTTTCTTGTCTTCCACACCACCTTTGGAAGCTTGGACTTGACCTTCAATTCTTTGTATTTTTGACAACTTCTGAAGTTTTGATGACTCGATCTTCAAAAGATCTTGCTAACACTGCAGCAGGCTTCGGTACTTTGGAAGTATTCCTTTCTTTCGAGACAAAATATTCTTCCGAAGGAAAATTTTCACTTGTCTTCTTCTTTAATTTGGAGCTTCCGAAAGGAAATTTTTTTTCTTCTAAAGCTTTCATCATTTTCAAACTTTTAGAAGTCTCTTTCTTGGTCATGTGGATAGTAGTTTTGGATTGTAAAGACAATCCTTAGCAAGATGAGAAGTACTTCCACACAACAAAGTCCATTTTCTTCATCCTAAGAGTCTTCTTTTATGAACAAAGCTTAACTTGATCACTTAACTTCTCCATCTTCATCTTTGCAGATATTGTGGCAATTAATTTAGTGTAACACCCGGTTATTAATTTATTTTGAAGCCGACGAAAGGAGAAAAAGAAATAAAGCTCAAAGTCGAGAGACCAAACTTGCCAACGAAAGAAAGACGGGTAAGTGGGGGTATTTAAGGGAGAGGGAAACCCTTACCCTCTCCCCACACACACTAAAGTCAGCCATCAAGAAGAGAAGAGAGAAAGAAGAGAAAAGAGGAAAAGTGTTGGTTCGGGTTGGTTCGAGTAGCCAAAATCATTGAGAAGCGAGTCAAATCGAAGCTCTTCTCGTCGTGGTCGTTTGTGTGAGTTCGAGGACCCCTCTTTTACTTGTTTTCAAACTATTTTGGGGCTGGAACACATCTGAAATTGGGTTTTCGTGTATGTGTATGCTTGACCCGTTTGTTTATGAGTATGTGTGTGTATGATGCGTTTGAGTCTTGATTGTGAGCTTTTGTGTGCTTGAATGGTGTTGTGGTATGCATCCCTAAGGTTTTGGATGGTTGATTTGGGTTCAAAATGGGTTTAGATGAGTTTGGAGGCCGAAAACCGTTGGCTGTAGTCAGGATGATATGCATTATGCATCAGCTAGGGTTTGGCGACCGACTGGAGGCTGAATGAAGGCCATTCGGCCGATTAGGGGGTGAATGAAGGCCGTTCTACCGATTAGGGGGAGAATGAAGGCCATTCGGCCGATTAGGGGGAGAATGAAGGCCATTCGGCCGATTAGGGGAGAATGAAGGCCATTCGGCCGATTAGGGGGAGAATGAAGGCTATTCGGCTGATTAGGGGGAGAATGAAGGCCATTCGGCCGATTAGGGGGCGAATGAAGGTCCAGTCACCCAAATGAAGGGCCAGTCGCATGGAGGCCATGCAACTGGAGGGTGTCCATACACCCAAATAGGGCTGTTGCAACCGAGAAGTGTTGGATCCTTTATGCCCAAGACACATAGAACATTGATGTGGTTAGTATGTTATGATCCAAGTCGGGTCATACCCAATAACAAGCTTAGAAAACACCAATAAATATTTAATTGATGATATGATCATGCAATTAAATAAATACACCATTTTAGAAAATGGGTTTTCTAAATAGATTGTGTGCGAGAAAGAACAACTTATAAGGATAATTTGTTCATGGATATTATTTGTAATGTTGTTTAATTTAGTTAAATGACACCAAATAATAAAAGAGTGTATGTGTGTTATATAATTAAGAGGTTAATTATATATCTAATTTGATAA
>BJCM01217362.1:0-10045 GCA_018326385.1 Flaveria bidentis | reverse complement strand
TACTTACTCTTCCGAAGCCATTTAACCTTCGGAAGACACTGCTATGAACCAGTGGACACAAGTATGGTCTCTGACACTCCGCTGCAGACCTCTGATACTGCATGGTTTCTTCCTAAAGAGCCATGTAGTTGACCATACTTTATTCCACTGTTCACCTTTTTATGATAGTACATGTTACCAACTTTAGTTTCTGACAAAAGATAAGTCAGGGACATGTCCTGACTACCATATCTCAGATAAGACTTTATCCGAGATACCTTAAACTATAGTCTTGTAGTATAAGCTTTAGCTAAAGGATCCCAACTGGTATCAAAGCATATCCGGCTGTAGGTAGTATTATATATAGGTTCTCTTTGTAACTCATTCAACACTGCTTGTAAAAGTCTTGTATTATTGAGTTGAGAAGCAATGTATAAAAGTACATTGAAAATTACTTCTTATGTTCTATACTACTTTCTATATTATGATCAACTCTTACTGATTCTATCCTTACCCGAGTGTTGTTCTAGGTGAGTTTGAGAGAAAAACATTATGTTAAGTGACAAACATCTATCCTGCAGATAAGAATGTGAGCTATGGCATGTCATAGTCACTAGTCAAAAGGCAATCTGCCTTTTGACTCTACAATTGATTTTCTTTTGTGTCTAGTCAATTATATCCAGTTGGCCTTCAAAGTATGGCCGGCTGTAGGATGTAGTATAAGCATCTCAGGTTCTTGTAACTTTCTTTTATGCTTTGTAACACTTTTAATAAAACTTGAGAAAGCAATATACTGCAATCTTGAAAACCATATACTTGTGTATCTTGTTCTCTTATTATGTCTCTTACTTACTTGTGTTCTTAGTATCTTATATTGTGGTTAATCCAGTTTCACTGTCTGATTAAGTTTAGTTTATTCTCCTCTTTGTGTTGTTGTGTTGTAAGTGGCCCCCTTCACCGGTCCTGCACTAAATCTACATGGTAAAGCCGAGTACCGGAAAAACAAAACATGAAAACTTAAGAAATTCCCGGAAAAGATAAGAATGGAAAAGATGAAGACAGAAAAGATGATGTCACTACTACAAAGGCAGCAGTTTCCAGAACCCAAAGTCACATGGGAAACTCTCTACTACAAATGCCAAAACATGTTGCAGCAAAAGAAGAAAAAAATATTTTTAAAAAGAAAAAGCATGATGGGTTGTGTACTTTAAAGATGCCCACTCCAAACGAAAGAGCCCTCATCATTGCATGCTAGGACTGAAAAAAGTCAGCAACATGAGTGGATTTGAGCATGGCACGTCTCAGACCCATCGGCTCAGCTACAGTATGATGATAAGGGTTGAATACTCACCTCTTTCATCGATTTTTCATGAATTGCAATTATTGCAAGAAAGAAAGTGACCCTTAGGATGCTTCCCCCAATGGCCACCTTATTGATAAAGAAGATTGCATAAACCTCCAATCTAGAGCATATGCATATATAAAGGAGACCAACACAAACAAGCCCCTCACAATATACCCACATTCTCAAAAGAAAGTACTCATCATGAGTACCTCATCATGAGTACCTCAAATCCTTCGGGCACGAATTCACTTAGTCAAAAGTTAAAGCCAGAAAGAGTCCTAAAAGAAATAAAAGAGGTGGTCACGAAACAAACTATTAAAGATAAGTCCTTCCTGAACTATAACACCTTCCTCACCCTCTGTTTTAAAACCTATGGCTCCTTCATGTAAGGCGTTAAATTCACCCAAGCCATCCATTCATGAATGTACTTCATATCAGTAATCTAAGAAAATTACCAAAAGAAGCATTATGTTTTCTCTGGTATCTCTTAGAAACCTACATCATAGCCATGTCCTTTAATTGTGCCAAACTAGTTGACTACCTGTCCCAAACCCAATAGGACATTATGCCTGAAGAAGAGAAAAATACCCTAAAAGTTCTTGAGTGAATACTTCTAGCTTCAAAATAAATCAAAAGATTAATGAACTCCCCAAGCCAACACTGTATAATCCTTCTAAAGAAACCTAGCTGGAATTTGAAAGCAAAAATATACAAGGCCCCACACACCTATGTTCATAGGTGGACTATTATGAGTCCAGCAAGTTATTCCTACAAGATTGGCTATCTTGGAAAGTGGGTGTCACTCCAAAAGTCTCTTGCTGAAGAAAGCCATATGAATATACATACACACCCGTAAACATACTGAATGATAAAAATATTTAGGACGAAAATAATCCCCAAGCAAAAGACCGGGAAAAGGCCATCATTGATCCTACAACAAACTCTCATTCTTCAATCAAATTTATGAACTTAGAGCTTGATTGAAGATTCACAAGGACATTGTCCCACGGAGCTTAAAAGCTTAATCACTGTCAATTTCTGGACTCCACCAAAAGATGTCTATGAACGTTTGCATGAACAATTAAAAGCGAAAGGTTTGTTAGTTAGAGAAGATGATTTGTATAAAGGCAGTATAGTTGTTTAAATCATTGTAATTAGCTATAAAACTATTATAGAAGCGAAGAGCCTTGGATGAATTGAATGGGACATTATAGTTGTTTAAATTATTGTAATTAGCTATAAAACTATTTTCTTGACGAGATTTTGGTTACAACTTACAACATATTTTTAGTTTGTCGATAGTGGATTTGATTCATAGTTATCAAAGACATGAGGTCACTCAAGGCACAAAGGTAAGCCTTCGGCCTAGGTGCACAACACTTAAAAAGTGAGGGCTTTTTAAGCAAGACACATAGTATAAAAATACCAATTTTAAATTTTTTGACATATTTTGTTGTAGGCTTTCTAAGGTTGATTCTAGGTTTGTTTAGAGATTTTAGGCCTGAAAATTAGCTTCAAATGCACCAGCCAACCTAAAAATGGGGCTTTTGAAGCGAGGCAACAAAGTTGCACCGGCCTAAAGGCCTAGGCGTGTGCCCTTGAGGGCTTTTGACAATAGAGGTTTGAATATAATGTGTTAAGCTAACCGTAAATGTTAACTTTTTTAAGTCTTCCACTGCAATTTTTGTATTTTGAAATTTTGAGAAAATTTGGTTAAATATTCAAAATATATCGAACATTATTATCAAATCAGTTTAGAAAATATTAGTTTTAAATTGGAGGGTAGTGCTTAAAGCCTAATACTAATTGCAACTAAGCATATAACTTTTTTTAAACTCAAATCACTTTGTTTTTTATTATATTCCTTGTTATGTGAAACCTAGTTGAAAAGTAATTGCTTTTAACTTTAAGTTTATAATATTAGTCATGCGGCATAACATTTACAAAATCATAGCTCCTTAAATATGAACTCAAAAAAGGTTATACTTATCCCAATACATGTTAAAGTTCCATCTGCAAGAAGGAAGCATTTTCACGACAATCAAAACCATATTTGCATCCATTTCCTGTCCTACAATGTCAGTTTTTGGTGAGTCCATATTTTAAACTAGTAGTTTGTTATCCCCATAACAACCAATAGACGTGACATAACAACTTGTATATACGGGCTCTTTAACTACTACCAATACATCATTTTCAGAAAAGAGATGGAAGAGCTAACCTTTGTCAGTTCTTGTTTGGCAAGAATGTGATAGTGGCGTTCATTGATTCGTTGTCCACAGATAATGGCTATAAAGAAACCATAGAGCAAGCCCACCAACACAATTGCTAAGACTGCAATCAGAAAATAAAAAAGAATGACATATTAAAATAGCTTGTAAGAGTGTAAATGTATAAATGGACAGAAAGGCAAATCAATTTAGAAATACACCAATTTTTGAATGAGCCTAACAACCTAAAATAAACTACGCGCAAAAGGTACTTGAGACTAATAGCTTCCAAAAACATAAAGAGGGACCAAAAAATAAGAGCAAACATAATGGCCTCATAAGGGGGGACATGAGCCACCCATGTGGCCATTATGCGCGCGGAACCCATGCTTGCCCTCCATGAAAGGGGCGTGGTGAGGTGTTGTAAGCCTAGCCATTGTGCAACTTCAAAGATCCAAATTGGCATTAATAATAATAATAATAATAATACTAATAATAATAATAATAACGATAACAATAATAATAACAACAATAACATTAATAATAACAACAACAACAATAATACTAATAATAACAACAACGATAATAATTATAACAATAATAATAATAAAGCATTACACAAGCCCTAAACATCAGGTGGTGGTTTGAATTAGCAAAACATTCTCTGCTAGGTCACTCACCTTACGAGCATTATTTATACATCACCCTTGCATTATAATTAGCAGGTGAGGTTGTGACAAATGCTGAAATTCAGTACAGGATTAATTGGCAAAAAGATAGAATTATTGAGTACCAGCCATCGTGTAAAACCCATATGGGTGTTCTTCATACCCAAACATTTCTCTCAGTTCATCTCCATAAAATTTGTAGACCAGCACACCTAAGAAAGCTACAATCTGTTGAAAGTAACCAAACAAACCTCTAGTTACACAACTTTAAATGAGATGATATATTACAACTATTAACAAGAAACATGGATAGATATGAATGAAGAAGGATTCATGTAGCTGGTCAGCATCCAGGCACACACTGACATTTCAATATGAATTCATAAGTTGTATCAAGCAAAACTATTCTCATCCACTCAGAAAATAAATCCACAATGCTCACTTCAACCATAAATTGGTTAACAATATAGAACTCTACATAGCAAGAAGGGCACAAATGGTCAGCTGAACCAGTGTCATACCTCCAATATCAGCTATGATGGCTCAAGAACATTGTCATATTTATGTATGTGACAAACAAGTCACTCATTACTGGAGAAAGACACTATAAGGGGAAACTCCAGCAAGAGAAATGATAACATTGTCTAAACCTATCAAAAACAATAGTTCACTAAATAGCTTGTTCATCATACCAGCTGGACAATGATGAAAATGAATGCATGATCTCTTGCAACCAGTAACTGAAACTTCAACCTCAACCACCAGCGATCAGGTGGGACATTTGCACGTAGTATAAACACTGCCCTGCATTCTGTGCAGTGAGAGAAAGCAAACCCTTCCTGCACTAGTAATTATGCAGCAGTAAGAATTGATACAATTAATTTATTTGAGCAAAAATAGGACCACCCTCAACTGCTGATTAACTTCTCCATCAACATCTAAAAGAACAACACCATATAAATATTGATTTCAGCTACTGTTGTAGTTTAATACTTACCCTGGTTGACCTCCAATTGTCAAGACATGACCTGTGGACATATTTTTGGGTGCCTCTACAATGGCATGGTGCAATCAAGTCTTCTCCTGTTGACCAGTTAAAAGAAAATTTCAGTATTGAACTAACAAACTTCTTGAACGCATACATCCCATAAAACTGACTTCTGTTGCATTAATTCAAATACAAAATAATAATCATACAGAAATAGATCTCTGATGTCTTATAAAAAGTCATCAGACCTTCAGTATCAAGGCATATACGGCACTGTGGTTGATCTGAAGTTACCAGACTGCTATTTTCATTGAAATCAGGACAATGTGAATCCTCAACAGCTATTGAACATTCACTTCTTATTTCAAATGTGGAAGAACAGCTTTCAACAGTTTTAGACTCGTTTAAGATGGGTTCTGTTTCAGAAGAGCCTTCTCTTGGACTGTCATTTGACGACATTAGTTTCATCTTGAGAAACGTATATTCTGGATCCAACTACAGCCTGTAAACAAGTTTCTCCTATGTACCATTTCAACAGAAACACCAGATCCTGCAACTATGATACTAAAGAAACAGAATCAGCCAGCCGAACAGCTATGCAAAATCTATTCAATCTTGAAATCTATCGAAGGAAAAGAAATCCACACATATCTTGATTCGTAAGAGATCTTTTTAGCCAAAATTAACTACTTTGGATGGGGCTTCTTTAGTGCAGAAACACATGCTTAAACTCAATACATAGAAAAAAACAAATTACAATCTTCTTGACTTACTCTATGGAAAAGGAAGATGTGATAACACCACCAATAAATGACGTTCCAACTTTGCTTGGAGAAGAATGAGTAAATAGTAAGTAAGTTTGTAAAATGCCCAACCGTCAAGTTACTACAGTGGTTAATTGGGTTTATTTGTAGCCCTCTCTTTCAGGGGCCCTCTCCTTTTCTGGAATTCATTTTGGGGCACAAAAGTGCAGTCCCTCTAGATCCTATATTCTTTGATACATGGCTTTATATGATATCAACTAAGATGACAAATGAAGGTACTAACAATCGATGCAACTATTATTTTTCTCTAGCATCTACAAATCCACTCAGTAAGCGACAATGTAGACCACATAAACACTATAGTTACGCCACAACAATCAAACCAAGTTAAGTTTTACAAATAGTTATAACATGCCCAAATAAAACTCATCAACAATTAATATAATATGATAATATCTGCAAACAAGATCCGGAACAAAATTTAAACTATTTTCTAAGCATCTTCTATAAGTTGTAAGCCAAAATTTATTTTGTTCGGTGGTATGCCTATGTAACCTATTATCATACAGCCAGTAGATCTTAGATTCTCTTGGCGAGGCTACCAATTCATAAGATCAGCCATAAGGCCAGCGTCAGAAAGAGCTTGGACTATGAAGCTTAAATCAGACAAGTGTGAGAGGAGATTTCAAATATTTACAATACAATCATAAAGATGCAAACGGCTTATTAAATTAAAGGAAAGGATGGTTAATTATAATGACGAAGAAAGGATAAAGAGGTAAACTAGGGTTCACGAGCTGACCTGGGTGATTTCAAGAAATGATTGCAAACCCCGTCGACATTCGAGAACCGAAGGTCTTCAGGATTGGCGGCCGATGAAGATTGGGGAAGCAAGGAGATCAGCAGAAACAGCTGGATTTAATCAACATGAGTAACGATACAAATGAACTTTTGTTTTTGTCTTTATCCATTTTAGTTAATTGTTATGCCTCGACGACGAAGAAGGTCGCGTCTAGAACGGTTGGTCCGGGTCATTAGATACGACCGCTATTTGGTCAAGCATCATCTTTGTATCCGTTAATCTTAAGTGAAAAAATATGAGTACGGATCCTATATCAATAACTAGTTAACATTTTCAACTCAAATAATTGTTACCGCTCTGTCCCCGAGTTGTCACAATCATCCTTGTCAAGCATCGTATAAAAATATCGGCCACTAATGAATACACTAATCAGTTTGTGGTCGTTATGAGATAAACCTCAAAGAGATCAACGACGACCTTAAGGAAGACGCAAGCTCAATTCCACAAGAACCGATTCGTCCGCCCAGGAGAAACAAATATTAACGAGTTGCATTATCCTCTAAAGACAAGTAGAAACAAGATTTGAATATCATATTAGAGAGGATGCGAACTTTTAACAATCTAATGGCGAAGAAGATAAAAAGAAAAACAAAAAGTACCTGATATAAAATTACTTTGAGCAAACATCGATAACAGGGTTGGATCGAGAAACGCGAAGAAGATGAGCAAGAGATTGAGGAAAAACATCGAATGCATTAGTAATATTATTTAATATTATGTATTATTAAATTGTTTTACTTTTAGTGGTTAAATTTTTAACAATTTTGTAATTATAAAACTAATATTATGTTAATGTTTATCTATCTAGTAACTAAACCAAAGAGAAAATTAGCCCTGCCATTTGTTGGGTGGTTAACACAATTGTCAAGAAACTTTCTAGATAGATCTCGATTAATAAAGTTGGTTAAACAACTCCAAATTGCTACAAGAATGGCAGTCTAATAGACTCACAAAAATGAGAAACAAACAAACAACTGAAACAAAAGCTAAAGAAGAAGAGTAATGAGATTTATGTGGTATAATCGATTCGACCTACATGCATGGTTGCACTAGTGAGCTAATATTTTTGATTGAGTTGTTAAAATTTATAACTATAATGGTCAATATTTATGGAATCAATATTAGGATTAGCATCGTCTACATTTTGCCGACTTAAAACAACACAATAAAATGTGAGGCCAGAATTGTGTGTCTTCATAATGTGGTAAGAGACTAACTTTAGAAACAACTTAGAAAGTCAAAGATTGTTGCTTTCTCAGGCCATTGGCCATCTAGGTGGCAAGCCTCCACATAACACACCACCTAAGATCACTATCATTATAGCCTTTCTAATCGGTTCTTAGGCCAATAGCAGCATTAGAAAAAAAAGTTGGTGTGGAAGAACTATTATTCTAATGCAAATCTACTTCTCTACAAGTTCTTGAGCAAGTGTATTTAACAAAACTTGATAGGAGAGAGTTGTAATCCTTACACAAGTTGTTTTTGTATGCATACTTAAAGAGTACATGTTTAGAAGCTCTCTACTAAAACTCCAAAGGTATACTCTTAATTGAGCATTGAGAAGTGTACTCCTAATTGAGTTAATGAACATGTGTTATTTATTGAAATTTTAGAGTTATGTATTTAAGAACTTGTGTTTTTTAAGTTGGTGTGGAAGAACTAGTATGCTAAAGAAAAAGATGATTTAATATATATATATATATATATATATATATATATATATAGAGAGAGAGAGAGAGAGAGATAGAGATAGAGAGAGGAGTGATCCTAAAAAATCCACAATGTTATGTGAAAACTGCAGGATCGATGTATGTCACTAAACACTTGGTTTTCTCTCAAACTCACTTATACTCACACGATTATAATGAAGCAGAAAGAGTTGATTATAATATACTAAGTAACTCAAGAACACAAAGAAATAATTTTCAAGGTACTTGTATATATTACTTTTCAACTCTAAGTTTACAAGACTCTTACAAGCATGATACGAGAGTTAGAATGAAAAACTATATATACTATCACCTACAGCCAGTTATACTTTGATACCAGCTGGAATCCTATAACTAAAGCAGATAAACACTTGGTTTTCTCTCAAACTCAATTATACTCACACGGTTATAATGAAGCAGAATCTTAAAGCGTTGATTATAATATACTAAGTAACTCAAGAACACAAAGAAATAATTTTCAAGGTACTTGTATATATTACTTCTCAACTCTAAGTTTACAAGACTCTTACAAGCATGATACAAGAGTTACAATGAGAAACTATATATACTATCACCTACAGTCGGTTATACTTTGATACCAACTGGAATCCTATACCTAAAGCAAATACTACAAAGCTATAGTTATGGTATCTTAAATAATGTCTTATCTAAGATATGGTAGTCATGACATGTCCATGACTTACCTTTTGTCACCAACTAAAGTTGGCAACTGTACTAACAAATAAAGGTAAAAAGTAGAATAAAGTATGGTCAACTGCATGGCCTTTTGGGAAAACGTCATCTAGTATCAGAGGCCTGCAGCGGAGTGTTAGATACCATACTTATGTCCACTGGTTCATAGCAGCATCTTCCAAAGCCTTTTATACTTCGGAAGAGGTTGCTTCTTCCGTGGCTTGAGGGCTTCTTCCGTGGCTTGAGGATTTCTTCTTCGTGCAGGATCGGTTTATGTCACTAAACACTTGGTTTTTCTCTCAAACTCACTTGAACTACACTCAGATGAAGGCAGAGTCTCTAAGAGTTGATAACAATATAATAAGTAATAATCAAACACAAGAAGTAATTTTCAAGGTACTTGCATATGTTGCTTCTCAACTCAAATGTTACAAGACTCTTACAAGCATACTATTATGAGTTACAATGAGAAACTATATATAATACTACCTACAGCTGGATATACTTTGTTAGGACCATTTAGGTACGGAGTACTAACTGATTTACGTGTATACCAAACCAAATAGTGCAGAATCCTATTTAATTGGTGATCCAATCAGTGAGAACGCAAGTATAATCGATCTAATAATGAATCAAAACGTTAAGAACGATTGCAAGATGATTAACTGCGATCTATGAACTTGGAACAAGTGTTCCTGAGTCTCTGGACGGCTAGGGTACGATTATGTGCGTAGATATTCGAATTGTTTCATTTTTCAACGAATTAAGTGGTATTTATAGGTTAGGGTTTTCCATTCGTACGACTGAACCATTAGCATGGTTCAGTC
>BJCM01217361.1:0-10177 GCA_018326385.1 Flaveria bidentis | reverse complement strand
ATGGGAGGGAAACCCATTTTGGGTACAAATGGGATGGAAACCCATTTTGGGTTGTAGATTTCGGCCGCCCATATGGCTGTTGGCAGCTTGCTTTTTGTCTTGTGATTTGCAAGACTTAACTCACTCTTTCAACCATAAGATTTTATAAAATTAAAACCCCTTTTAATTTTATAACCATAACACACTTTTATTTGTTATTATTTAACCAACTTAAATAATGAAACAAATAATATCTCATGAACAAACTATCCATATAATGTTGTTCTACCATAAAGCAATGTTTTAGAAAACTTATTTTCTAAATTGGTGTTAATGTTTAGTTGTATGATCTCATCAATAAACAAACATTTATTGGTGTTTGTATAGCTTGTTATTGGGTATGACCTGACTTGGATCATAACATACTAACCACATCAATCTTGTATGTGTCTTGGGCATATGAGGTCCAACAATTATTGACAGGTTCTACCATCTGATGAGTGAGTTGCACACTCATGGTGTAACAACATCTATGGAAGATAAAGTTTCAAGCTTTGCAGATAATGGGATTCATTTCTGCCTAACCTAAAACAAAACAACATTCTTGTGACATCAGATATATATGATTTCATCTTGAAGTAAAGAGAGGAAGAATTGAGAATGAAATACAAGTCGAAGAAAGGAGCGTATGTAAGGCCCCGATCCCGGGATGCTTACAACTGGTCAATCATTGCACATAAAACATATATTTACATTTATACTTCATAAAACATCGCAGCGGAACATTAAAATATTTTTTCATTTCATTAAAAATGCTTTTCCAAAATAATACAACATTCATTATACAATATCATTTGTTCGTATTACAATGCAAAAACATTAAACAAAAGAATGCCATCCAAAAGAACCAAGTAGCCGCCACGTGCCATCCTCAGCAACTTTACCTGCCAACTGGAAAAAAATGCATACAAAGTCAGCGTTGCTGAGTGAGTTCTAGTTTTAACATAAAACATACTTTACATTCATTAAAATCGTTCTTTACCTTTGCATGTGATCACACATGATACCTACACATAGAAATATCATTATTATCTTCATCATTCATTCTTTAACTTTTGTTCATTCATCGTACCTCATTATCATTCACTTTCGTTACTTTCATTCACATCCAAATATAATTTCTTACTTTCTTTCATACGTTCATTACATTCGATGACATATACAATACCCCGAAAATTGTGCACGAAGCTGGTTACCGAGCCTGACGCCTTTCATAGACCTCAAACATTATCCACGAAGCTGACTCAAGTACCTAGGTCAAGTACATTCACCCCTTATCATTTCTCTTTTATTCCGGATCAATGCCATATGCTATACCCCGAACATTGTGCACGAAGCTGGTTACTGGCCGGAGGTCTTTCAAAGACCTTGAACATTATGCACAAAGTTGACTCCAGTACCTAGGGAAAACGGTAAGGATCCATACATATGGTCAATCACAAGGATTGGACCCCAGTGTGCATCTTTCTAGGATAGCTAACCGCACACAGTTGAGCTAACACCCTTCTTTGGGTGTGAACCTCCATACATTAGATTGCAAGCCTTTCTTACATTCATTCATTCATTGATGCATGCATTCTTTCATTACTTTCCTCTTTTCATTATCTTCCACTTTACGTTACATAATACTTTCATTTCATTCATTAACATTCAACGTAAAGCCACAGGAAAATAATCATACAACAAGGAACATATACATAAACAGTCAACATCATCATATAGGGCATCATACATACATAACATACATCATACTTACCATCATGCATAAGCATCAATCATACATCATAACATACCCATCATAAACCTCCCAAGTCAGAGCCTACATTACACTTTTTCTCCAAAATATTCTAAGTGTTCATCCGTATTTGCCTTTTTGTTCATCCACATTTCTTTTACTCATCCGCATTTGTTCATCCGCGTTAACTTTTTTCATCTTCATTACTCCAATACTTATCCGCATTGACTTACTTAGTGGTCAACGCTCATCCGCATTAACTGTTCATCCACATTTCTCCAATACTCGTCCGTATTGACTTAGTAGTCAATGCTCATCCGCATTTACTATTCATTTGCATTTCTCCAATACTCATCCGCATTGACTTACTTAGTGGTCAATGCTCATCCGCATTAACTGTTCATCCGCATTTCTTTTGAACACTTGGGCAGATTCTAAAACTTAGACATATAAGCCCTAAACATCAGATTACAGTTCCCAAACACTATCTATCATGTTCTAAGCTTAAATCTTACATTCTAAGCCTTAGAAACAAAACCATAACAACAACAAGCATGAACATAGCCCATAATCACACCATACCCGTAACATACACATATTCAAACATTCGGGTATGAAACCCTAATTTTATAAAAAAAAAATCTTACATGCATTTCCAGCCCCAAAATCATTTAAAACATGTAAAAGAGGGGTTCTAGAACTCACCTTTGTAGCTCTTGAGTATGCTTCTTCCAAGCCAGTTTGCAATTGAGTTCAACCACCTAGAAACCCACTAAAAACGTACAACCAAACACACACAACACACATAAGCATACAATCGAGGACATAACCGGTTAAGAACATCATAAAACCATGAATTCTTACCTTGAATTCAAATTCTCAGCTTGTTCTTCTTCAAGACCCGAGAGTTCTGCTGCACTTTTTCTTTCTCTCCCTCTAAAAACGCAGATCTAGATGTTGTAAGAGTATAGTGGGCTGCCATGCCCACTTTACACCCACTTTCAAACCTTTTTTGTCCTTTTGACACTTTTTACTCCTTAACTTGGGTAAAACATCTTTTTCTCTTTTTCTCCACTTTATTCTTTCTTTCTATGACTTGAAAAAAACAACCGGGCGTTACAAGTCCACCCCCCTTTTATAGGTTTCGTCCCTGTAACCTGTTATTCCTCAAAAAATTGTGGGTAATGTTACCTCATCTCTTCTTTAGTCTCCCACATATACTCGTATCCCTTCCTGTGCTTCCACTATACACGCACAAGAGGAACCACTTTATTCCTCAGCCTCTTATCTTTTCGATCAATGATCGCCACTGGTTGCTCCATGTAATTGAGCTGTTCATCTACTTCGATATCCTCCAGTGGAACAATCATATTTTCATCTGATAGACACTTTCTCAAATGAGATACATGGAATGTCGGGTGAATTCCACTTAACTTATCTGGTAACTCTAATCTATAGGCCACCTCTCCTACTCTAGCAATGATTCGGAAAGTCCCTATGTATCTCGGGCTCAACTTGCCCCGCTTTCTGAACCGAATGATACCCTTCCAAGGTGAGAATTTCAACATAATACCTGGAACTCAATTGGTCTACGTCGTTTATCAACATACGACTTCTGTCTATCTTTGGCTGCCTGCATGAAGGCTTTGATCTTTTCTAGCTTTTCAGTCGTAGCCTCGATCACCTCAACGCTCCCTAACTCTTTCTGTCCAGTATCACCCCAACACATGGGTGTTCGGCATCTACTACCGTATAGCATCTCATAAGGGGGCATACCAATGATGGCATGATAACTGTTGTTATATGAGAACTCAGCTAACGGTAAGTGGTCATCCGAACTTCCTCCAAAATCGATAACACATTCACCAAGCATATCCTCCAGTATCTGAATGATCCTTTCTGACTGACCATCTGTCTAAGGATGATAAGTCGTGCTAATATGCAACCTCGTCCCCATTGCATTCTGGAATTTCTTCCAAAATTTTGATGTAAACCGGGTGTCATGATGAGACACAATAGACACCAGCACACCATGACGAGTTACAATCTCCTTAATGAAAAGATCAGCCAACATCTCGGATGAATATGTCTCGCGGATCGGTAGAAAGTGACCACTCTTCGTCAAACGATCAACTATCACCCAAATAGCATCATACCCTCGCGCGGTATGCGGTAGCTTCGTAAAAAAATCCATGGTGATGTGCTCCCACTTCCACTCCAGTATATCCAAAGGTTGGATCTTCTCATGTGGCTTCTGATGCTCCGCTTTCACTTGCAAGCAAGTAAGGCACTTACTCACATACTCCACCACATCACACTTCATACCCGGTCACCAATAGTCTTTCTTCATGTCTTGGTACATCTTTGTAGCACCGGGATGAATTGAGTATCGAGTCTTATGAGCTTCATCCATGATCTTCATACGTAGATCCCCAAGACGAGGAATCCATATTCGTCCAAATCGGGTTCTAACACCAAGTGTGTTTGCAAGACCGGTGAAGGGGGTCAATTACAACATAACAACACAAAGAGGAGATTAACCAAACTTAATCAAACAATAAGACTGAATTAACCACAATAAGACACTAAGAACACAAGTAATATGAGAGATAGAACACAAGAGCAAGATACACCATGAGATGGTTTTCAAGATTGCAGTATATTGCTTTCTCAAGTTTTATTACAAGTGTTACAAAACATAATGGAAAGATACAAGAACAAGGAATACTTATACTACAACCTACAGCTGGCTAAACTTTGAAAGCTAGCTGGATACAATTGATTAGACACAAACAAAATCAATTGTAGAGTCAAAAGGCAGATTACCTTTTTGACTAGTGACTATGACAAGCCATAGTTCACATCCTTATCTATTACAAAAAGGATAAAGTACATGAAGTAGAAAGTTACAGACTCAAGACCTCAATGTACAGTTACCAAAAGCATGGACCTTTTCACCAACCCATGTAAGTTGGTGACTTTACAGAGATGCAGCGGAAAGGTGTCCAGCTTTATGGAACAGTACATCAGATAAAGCATGTGTCAAAAGTCTTCGGAAGTAATATGTCTTCACAAGTTGAAGCTTCGGAAGACTTCATTTTTTGGCTTCAGAAAATATTGGTCTTGGCTTCGGAAGATTTCACACATAGAATATTTCTATTGCATGTGTGAAACTTCCTAAGCATTCTTCTTCAATGCATTTGTGCAGCATGCATGATAGACTTTGGATGTTTAGGTTGCATCAGCTTCTTCATTAATCTCTATAGTGTTTTCACCCAATTCCGCAATCAGACCTCTCATTCTTTCGGACTTATTATGATCTTCTTTCAATGCCTCATATTGAAACTCTTTGACTTGCTTCATCACATCAAAGGTCATGATCAACTGGTAAGCTTTCACCCGAATCGGCTCGGTTCACTCTTTTCGGCTAAGGGAATCCGCCACCACATTGGCTTTGCCCAGATGGTAGTGGATCTCGCAATCATAATCTTTTATAAGCTCCAACCATCTCCTCTGCCTCATGTTCAAATCTTTCTACTGAAAGAAGTACTTCAGGCTCTTATGGTTGGTGAATATGGTGCACTTTGTATTGTATAGGTAGTGCCTCCAAATGTATAATGCAAAGAACACGATTGCTAGCTCCAAGTCATGAGTAGGGTAATTGACCTCATGAACCTTCAACTGTCGGGATGCATAGGCTATAACTTTTCCCCTCTGCATTAACACACACCCTAAACCCGAGTAGGAAGCATCAAAATAAACCACCAGATCTTCACTTCCTTTGGGTAATGATAGAATAGAAGCTTGAGTCAACCTCGCCTTCAATTCCTCGAACGCCTTCTCTTTAGCTTGACCCCATACTCTTATCGGGTCAACTTGGTTAGTGGAGAAGCAATCATAGAGAAGTCTTGAATGAACCTCCTTTAGTAGCCTGCCAAACCCAAGAAACTACAAATCTCGGATGGCGTCTTTGGAGACTTCCATTGCATCACTACCTCCACATTTTCCGGGTCTACCATAATCCAGTCAGGATTCACCACCTGACCCAAGAATTGGACCTCGCGCAACCAGAATGCGCATTTGGAGAATTTAGCATACAACTTCTCCCTTCTCAACGTCTCCATCACCTCTTGAATGTGACCGGCATGCTCCTCTTCACTCTAGGAATAAATCAGGATATCATCGATAAACACAATCACTGATTTATCCAACATTGGCCGACACACTCGATTCATCAAGTCCATAAAGCAGCTGGTGCGTCTTTCTTTTAATTGATGACATAACGAGGAACTCATAGTGACCATAACGCATGCAAAAAGCTGTTTTTGGGACACCCTGCTCTTTCACTTTTAATTGATGGTAGCCCGATCGAAGATCTATCCTTGAGAAGCAACTGCCACCTTGAAACTGATCAAACAAATCATCGAATATTCAGTAAGGGGTATCGGTTCTTTATCGTCAACTTATTAAGCTCATGGTTGTCTATACACATCCTCATACTACCGTCTTTCTTTTTCACGAATAGGACCTGAGCACCCCAAGGAGAGAAACTCGGTCTAATAAACCCCTTATCAAGCAGCTCTTGCAATTGCTCCATAAATTCTTTCATCTCAGTAGGAGCCAACCGATATGGTGCCTTGGCAATAGGTTGGGCACCTAGTATCAAATAACTCTGAAACTCGATCTCCCAATCAGGTGGCACTTCTAGTAAGTCTTCGGGGAACATATCTAAAAAGTCACACACAACTGGGACATCAGATAGTTGTGGTGTTAGTGTTTCTGCATCCTTCACATAAGCCAAATGGCGCTACATCCACGCCTCATACACTTTCCTGCTACCACCATTGGAATCATTTTCGGAATCATAGTGACTCGATCACCATAAACTGTCACCAAACTCCTGTCAGGCTCTGCCAAATGAATCATCTTCTTGCGACACACAATGTTCGCCTCGTAGTTCGCTAGCCAATCCATCCCAAGAACCACATCGAAACCACATAAGGTCATCACGAATGGTCTAACCGGAAACTTATGACCTTCTAATTCCACATCACATCCTTCTATCACCTCAAAAATTATGGTAGACTTACTTATGGCAGTTTCTACATCAAAGGGTGCATTTATATTCTTACTACTAACAGGCAGCTTAGGACAGAAAGCAGCAGAAATAAAACTTTTACTAGCACCAGAATCGAATAACATAGAGGCTAAAGTCTGGTTTACTAGAAACGTACCTGAAACAACATCAGGGTCCGTCCTAGCCTCGTCTTGTGTCATCGTGAATGCTCTGGCGCTCGCCCTCGGTCCTTCACCTCCAGTCTTCTTCACTCCCAAACCTTCAGCCCTCGGCTTCTTACAATATCTACTCATGTGACCCTCTCCACCACAGTTGAAACATTTCCCTGCTTTGCATTCCCTTACCACATGACCAGGCTTCCCACATTTGAAGCACATGTTCAATCCCCACTTACACTCGCCACTATGCTCCTTCCCACATTTGGTGCATCTCTTTACTCACACACCGGATGTGACCACACGACAGTCATCTACCCATGACTTCTTGATACCTGCGGGGAACCACCCCGACCAAACCTTTTTCCATTCCAATTCCGGTCACCACCACCTTTCTTGTTCCCTTCAGCCACCACCACAGTTCTCTCATCATACAACCTCCCTACCAAATCAACTATCGACCTAAAAGTGCTCGGCCGAGCGGCGATCATGTGCATGCGGATATCCGCCGGCAAGCCCTGAATATACCTCTTGATCTTTCATGACAGAGGCGTCACCTGATCTGGCACCAGCCGTGCCATTTCGTTAAACTTGGTGGTGTATTGCTGATGTGTCATCGTTCGCGCCTCCAACTGCACGAACACCCTTTCAACTTTGTCCATCTCATGGTGAGGACAGAATTCCTCAATCACCGGTCTCTTCAACTTCGACCACCTCATTCTTCCGATAGCCCGACTACCTTCAGCTTGGACAATATTGTCCCACCAACATAAAGCTGAGTCCATGAAAGAGTGGGCAACAAACTTCACTTTCTGATCCTCCCGGCACTCGCTGATGTTTAGAACAACTTCTATTTCTCTCACCCACCGGTGAGCAGCAGAAGTAGTGCCATTACCATCAAAAGTTGGGGACTTGCATCTTTGAAACACACCGTAGTTACAGCCTCGTGTCGCCTCTGGCGCATGCTCTTCTTCTTCCCTTTATTCTTCTTCATCAGACATAATCGTCTTAGTCTTGGGTTGTCTTCTTTCGTCAACAGATAGAACTTCGGTCACCACAGACAGTAAGATTGTCTGCATGACCTGATGCACCTCTTCGACAACAGCCTCCTTCACTGAGGCCCTTAAGTTAGCACTCTCATCACCGCCCTCCAGATGAGGGGTCTCTGGTTCTTCATGAACCACCTTTTCGGCTCTAGGCCTTCCTCTTGTGACCCGTGGTTCAGCACCACATCCACCACCACCACCACGCGAAGCTTTTGATGATCTACCATTGGCCATCCTCAACACACACTGAAAGATTTAAACACCAACACGGTCATTCAAGGGAACAACTCAGTTTATGTCAAGTATAGTAAGTCCCTAATTACAGTGGCCAGTTGTGTTTAACCACTTACTTTGCTCTTCATACCCCAAGCATTACCTATTCTGACTACATCCGTATCTAAATCTAAAAACAGCACATAACCACATAACATGCACACGTAATACCGGTTAACATAACCACATAACATGCACACGCAGCTACTCAGACTGACATCCCTTCCCTTTCCCTCCCATTTTTAGTTTAAGTTTAGGTTTATTTTGAAAATTTACCCATTTCACTTAAACTTTGGCTCTGATACCAACTTGTAAGGCCTTGTTCCCGGGACGCTTACAACTGGTCAATCATTGCACATAAAACATATATTTACATTTATACTTGATAAAACATCATAGCGGAACATTAAAATAACTTTTCATTTCATTAAAAATGCTTTTGCAAAATATAGAAACATTCATTATACAATATCATTTGTTTGCATTACAATGCAAAAACATTAAACAAAAGAATGTCATCCAAAAGAGCCAAGTAGCCGCCCGGTGCCATCCTCAACAACTTTACCTGCCAACTGGAAAAAAATGCATAAAAAGTCAGTGTTACTAAATGAGTTCTAGTTTTAACATAAAACATACTTTACATTTATTAAAACCGTTCTCTACTTTTGCATGTGATCACACATGATACATACACATAGATAATATCATTATTATCTTTGATAGGATCAATTGAGCTAATATGTGATGATATATGAACACAATTCAAAGAAAACACAAACAAAGTAATTGAATTCAAGCAAGATAGAAACAAATTCACAGTTTCATTAATATCAAGCAAAGACAATTACAAAGTAATGAGCAGTTGTTCGTTCACTCTCTCTCTACTACTAACTAACTGTCTAAGCTATTTATAATGAAACAAAGGAACTAACTAATTACAAACTAGTCCCTATACTATTACAAAAAGTAAAAAGACAGATAAAGACCACATGTCAATCTTTCTAGAGTCCTAACAATACTCCCCCTAAGATTTACATTGTCTTCGGTCTTCAAAATCTTCATGCTTTCCTTCTCTCTATCTTCAATCTCCAACTTTTTCTTTGTCTTCCATCTTTTATCTTCAATCTTTATCATTTAAAGAAGTCTTCTGGTTCTTCTTTTGTCTTGAACATCGGCTTTTGTTGATACATCTCTTGTTCTTTCAAAGCATTTACAATAGCAGACTTGAATTTGTTAGCAAGAATGCTTTGTTCTGGTTTAGCGTCATTTGTCTTTATCTCCATCTTGTTTATTCTTTCCAACGTGTCTTTTGATAAGCAATAGATATCAATGTTTGCATATAACTCAATAGGATTTTTACTTTCCTTTGAGTATACTTCTAAGGCACCTTTCCTTGATATTCTCATAAATTCAATATCCTTAATATCTTTCTTCACAATATTTGCATAAGCAAGAGCTTTTCTTAATGATATTCTTTCCATAGCTGCATTCATCACATTGATTATGGAAATGAAATATTTCTTGTCTTGTTCTCCTGTCTCGGGATGTACTTTCTCAAACTTTTGTACAGACAAAAATGAAATCTAACTTGGATGTAACAGTTTGAGTTCGAAAGCACCAAAAAGAGTAATCATTTCTTCATCTCACTGTTCAAGATTGTAAGATCTTATATGCCCAAGACACATACAAGATTGATGTGGTTAGTACGTTATGATCCAAGTCAGGTCATACCCAATAACAAGCTATACAAACACCTACAAACATTTATTTGTTGATAAGATCATACAACGAATGTTTGACACCTATTTAGAAAATTGGTTTTCTAAATATTGCTTTTGTGAATAGAACAATT
>BJCM01217334.1:0-21563 GCA_018326385.1 Flaveria bidentis | reverse complement strand
GGAACAAGTATCAAAAGAACATCGTTGTTTACAAGCAGACTACAACAATTGTTTTCAAAATGTATGTTTAGTCTCAAAAATGCATCCTAGGGTCTCCACTAAGGCAGCACACCTAGATCTTCAAATAGCATTGTCACCTGAAAAGATATGCTCAAAATGGTCACCAAAATTGTTGGTGAGCTCGCAGGTTTAAATTTTAAATAAGTAATTGATGTTGTATAATAGTTGTGGAATACCATGAATACAGTTATAAGTAAACAAAATCACATGACATGAGCTTTACAACCAAACCTAACGGCGTACACAAAGAATCTTGTCGGAATATATTCACTCAAGGCCCGTTCCTGGTGACTGTTGGTACTAACTAGTATACCAACAAACGAGAGTGGGGGTCTCAACCCAGTAGTACTACCAATACCTATATGTCGGTTCCATACTGGAATTAAATGGTTGTATGAAAGAACCACACAACAGACTCAAGCATGTATCAAATAAGTACTCACAAAGCAGTAACACGTTGATTCCAAGTACGTAAATTGTATATATGTTGTACAACATGAAAAGTGGGTGAGCATACTTTTCCCCCAAGTTTGTAAATGATTAAAAAGGTTGTATAAGCATAAAAAGGGGCCACGAAACTCACTTGTTAAGTGGTAAGTATGGATGATCAAACTTGCTAACAATTGTATGTAATGAACAGTCAAACACCTATTGACAGTTATTGTTAAGTATTAATGATAAGTATAAAGCATATAGTAACGTTTAGTCAGTTCGAGTTCCATCGGGTCGGTCGTGGGTAACACACACAAACGGACACACGTATCAGATCTTATGTAGATCCAAGTACTAGAAGTAGTCGTCATTGCCAAAGATATTTGTGTAAAGATCCCATTGTTATAAGAGAAAGTACTTGTTAAATATTTGTAGTCCCAAATGGGTTGTTGATAACTGTAAAATGTTTGGTTGATTTGATTTGGAATAGTATTTGCATGTTGATAGCGTTGACTTTAATCTTTGTGGTCAAGCAATGACAACTGTGTTAATGTTACCACAACATCACACGACAAACAAAAGGGATTCACACACACAACAACTTCAATCGCATAACAGACCAGACACACAACTCAACACTCCATTCGCACGAATCAACCCTCATTCGTACGAATCAGCTTCATTCGTACGATTAAGCCCTCATTTGCGCGACTGGCATTTAGTCGTACCACACAACACCTAATCGCATGACTTAACCTCCATATGCACGAATCAACCTTCATTCGTACGACTGAACCTTCATTCGTACGACTGAACCTTCATTCGTACGATGGGCCTTGAGTCGTGCGATACACGCACAATCACATACATTCATTCGGTCGCATGACTCAATCACACACAACATTCATCCGCAATGACTCATTCGCACACATTCATTCGATCGCACGACTTAGTCACATGACATCCCCAGTCGCACAACTTAGTCGCCCGAGTGACAAAGTCGCATGACACAGTCGCACGACTCACCCAGTCGCACGGCTCAGTCGCACGAGTTTTACACACAAGAACTTCCAGAAACACACTACAAACAAACACAAACAAGAAGCACACGCAGAGAGACATCACGCGCACGACCTCTTGTGTTCGGGTTGAATTCGAACACCCGAAACCCTAGAAATGGACAGTAGTAAAACAAGCAAGAATGGGACAACCAAGGTCGTCTACCTGCAAGGATGGAGTAGACTAGGTTGTAGATGACGCCTAGACGATGAAAACGAGACGAAACGGGGCTGTTTTGGTGCAAAGAAAAAGGTGTAAAGTTAAGAAGAAGAAGTGAAGAAGAATGAAGAATGGCTGGGAAAATGGGGTTTTATACCCATCCCAAGTTTGCAAAATGTCAATTTTAGCCCTACACTTAGCCCCCGAATTCCCAAAGTTTGTTTCGGTTGGAAACGACTTTTTAAGTGTTCGTTATATTAGTGTTAAAAATGTATTTAATGATATTTGACACTTAAAAATGGTTTTATTAATGACATTGATTTTATATAAAAATGATTTATTTAGTGTTAATAATGATGAAATTTTGTGAAAGTTTCAAGCATAGCACACATTCACGAAGGAAACACTAGCACAAAGATGATAAAGCAAGTATGATATCCACACAAGGAGTTTATAAAGATAAGGAATGAATGATCAAGGAAAAGTTAATGAGTAATCAGGTTAATTGACAGACCTTGAGGTGACGGATGTCATAATCATGGATTCCCTCTTTATGCGAAAAAAGTAAAGTAACTCATAGAATACTATGATTTTCTCAATTAGGCTTAACTCTCATAGAAAAGGTGAAATTAGGTAATAAAATGTGTAGCATGTATGTTATCTACAATCGGTTTGTTACACCACCTAGGATCTTCGCCTACTTTCATGAAGATTCATGATTAGAATGCATCATTCAATTATCAAAATAGATATGCCAAGGGATCCATCAGTGCACAAACCAATAACAATTAACCATGTATGCAAAATGTTGAGTTCCATGTACACTTAAGTTTACTTGGAATATTTTTCAAAGTTGTTCAATTTTTCAATTTTTCAAAAAGGTTAAAATTTTCCCCGTATCCCCACACTTGGGATACATTGTCCCCAATTGATGGTTTTAAAACATGAATAATCAAGGTAATGATTAATAAAGAAGATAGGAAGGAGTACATAGACCTGATCATTAGTGAGAACCTTCAGTACGGGACTTGCCTCCCCATACTTGAGTGCTTGCGTCTTGAACTAACAAAAAAAACAAAACAAGGAACACACAAACAAATAAAAAAAAGTAAAACTCACTTTCGTAAGAATCACGGTTGTATTTAGCATATGCAACAAGCCTTTAAACCCTTCGGTAGACTATAATGGACGAGTTGTAGTCTCATGAGGGTTTATAGTGAACACACCCACAAAGTTCTCTGGTTGCCTCCCACAAGCTCTAAGTTTTAGGTCTTCAACCACACCTTACATGCAACCACTTATAGTGGTCGTATTAAACGTTTTCCTTCCACATTACAAACTAATGCTCGATAGTAGACATACCAAATCTCTATTTTCTTTTTCATGGTCTCCATGTCTCTTGAATCAATGGTTGACATTTTAAATAAAAAATTTCCCATCAAGTTTCCAATGTATCCATGGTAGTGGCATGTCGGGTCCACACCTTCTTTCCTCTCCTTGGCATGTTTATAAAATCATTGTGGGCTCTCATATGAATAAGTTGCCCGATCTCCTCTATACTCAATTTCCTCTTCCTTGAACACAAGCCATTATCCCCTGGTTTGTCAAGTTGCATAATGAATATTGAAGGATTATCATAACTACATGGCAATATCTTAGTCTCTTGTTTGTGTTAGATCTAGGAACTATAGGACTAGATCATTTTGAATAGGCTTAGAACTTTAATCAATATTTGTAATGAACAATTTTATTTCATTATTATGATGTATGCATTATATATAGGTTAACCTATATATGTTTTAACCTGTGTATGATTGCAGGTACAAACATAATACTTGGTCAATTTATGAAATTGACTAAGTGTAGGAAACATCTACAAATGAACATTTTTTCTTCCATAGATATGTCTCTTACAAGTAACTAACATCCGAAGATCATATGTGAATGAACAATCACCTAGAGTTCAAGTGAATCAGAGTTCAAATGAATACGGAAGATCAAGATACATTTGGAAGAACAAAGTACCTTCGGAAGAACAAAGTACTGTCAGAAGAACAAATTACCTTTGGAAGAACAAGACTCCTTCAGAAGAACAAACATCTACGGAAGACCAAATTCCTGCAGAGTCCAAATACTTGTATTAATACAAGTGTTACAAGTCAACAAGTCAACATGACAGTTGTGCAAATCCCAAGAGATCAGATGTTTCTTTAACAGAAACACACGTGCCTATAAATATGCATCCTAGGTCTCACATCAAAGGACGGCGACGACGGCAAGAAGACATACGATCACAAACAACCAAACATCAAATCACACAAACACAAACCCTAGCAGCCATCATATCAACATCAATACATTCAAACCAATTTTATTTCATTCATTGTTTATTTATCTGTAATCATTAACATGTTTTAATGAAATAAATTTGAATTAATTTGTTTGATTATAATTGTGTTCTTCTAATTGTGTTTATCTTAATCATTAATCATTATTGTTGATATTGAATTTATTAAAAACAATTAAACAAAGTTAATGTTGATTCCGCAAACTTTGACTTGACACAAAAAAATTAACATTGATAATTCCTTATTGCGATCCTTGGATTCATAAGTAGTATCAGAGCCAAGTGCTCATTGATTTAGATCGATTGATCTATTAGTGTTAATTTCGTTGAATTGTTTACTGATTTCACTAGATTTGATAGTCTCTTCTGATTAGATCTATTGTTTCTAAGTAAATCGTTTTTGTGATTTAATCCAAATTAATTGAATAGTAGATCTTGGTTATTGATTGACATTCATATATTGTTCATATTTAATTGAACAAATACATTGACAAAATCATTAATTTGATATATAATTATTATTGAAAGGATTGATTGATTTGTGACCACATCTGCTTATTTATTATAATTTATCTATAGTCAGTAATTAGTTCATTTCTTAAAAGATACTCTATAATAGTTAAAATCTTAGATCTTAACTAAACATGAGTAACTTTGGTGGATCATCATACCAACCTCCAAAGTTGGAAACAAAAGCAGACTTCAAATCTTAGAAAATCAAGTTTAGCAATCATGTTAATTATACAGATTCAGACGTATGAGTTTCAATAACTGAAGGTCCTTATATTCCACCCACTTTTGGGCCGGATTATAATGACAACAATCAATCTATAAGTACAAAGGATCTGTCACCTTATGATGTTAAGAAGGTGAAAGTTGATATTAAAGCATACAACTTGCTTAGTATGGCTTTACCTGAAAAAATATTAATCATGTGTGAGAATTACAAAATAGCAAATTCCTTATGGAAGATTCTTCATACACTCTGTGAAAGGAGTAATTAAATCAAAAGCATTAGGAAGGACACCCTTCGGTCACAATATGAAACCTTTCATCATATTGAGGGTGAATCAATTCCTCAACAACTTCATAGATTTATGCAACTGGTTATAGAGATGAATATCTTGGAGTTGAAATACATAAACAAAGAATTAAACAAGAAGATGCTTCATACTTTGCCAGAAAGTTGGAAGCAAACTGTGTCCATGTTCAAAAACACAATTGATCTCAAAGCAACTGGTTTAGATACACTAGTACTAAAGTTGAGGCTCTTGAAATAGATGAGAAATCAAGAAACAAGAGTGTGAGAACTCATGTGTCATCATATCACTTTAAAGAAACAAAAAGTGTAGGAAGTGCCTTTAAGCTAGGTTTTTCTATTCCAGAAGATTGGGTCCTTCTTAAAGCATCAAGAAAAGGAAACACATATGTTTTGGATATGAACAACACATCTATCACAACACATGAGACATGCCTCCTATCTAAGTCATCAGAAAATGAATCTCAATTGTGGCATATAAGGCTTGTCCATTCTAACATGAAGAACATAAACAAATTAGTGAAAAATGACTTAGTCATTGGATTACAAAGAAAGAGTTTTATTGTTCAAACCATTGTTCTCCTTGTTATAAAGGAAAACAACGTAGAGTGTCTCATAAATCCAAAACTATTAATACAAACACTACTCCACTCACATTGCTTCACATGGATCTGTTTGGTCCAACCAATGTGATGAGCATTGGAAAGAGATAATATTGTTTGGTGATAGTTGATGATTTCACTAGATTCACTTGGGTCTTTTTCTTAAAACAAAAGAGTGAAACATTAGAAACATTAATCGACTTTGTCATCAAGATTGAGAATCAACTTGATTTAAAAGTTAAAATTTTCAGGAGTGACAATGGGACTGAATTTGTTAATTCTGACTTGGATTCCTTTTGCAGGAATAAAGTTGCAAGGCAATTCAGTGCACCAAGAACTCCATAACAAAATAGAGTGGCTGAAAGAAGAAACATAACACTTATTGAAGCATCCAGAACAATGCTAGTTGATTCACAACTACCTATCACCTTTTGGGTTGAGGTAGTGAGTACAACATGCAATGTTCAAAATAGAATATTGATTGTCAAAGATCATAAAAAACACCTTATGAACTTTTATTTAAAAGAAAACCCTATATAGGATATCTTAGAGCTTTTGGGTGTCATATATCTGTTTTAAAGATAAAAGAACAATTGGGAAAAGTTTTCAGAAAAGGCCTATGATGGTTTCTTTGCTGGATATCCTTCAAAATCTAAATCTTACAGGATCTACATTCCACAACATAACATTGTGGAAGAAACTCCTAATGTATCTTTTGATGAATATGTATTTACTAAATCAGTTAAAGGATTATCATGGTTGTTTGATATAGATGCTTTAACAGAGTCATTTAACTCTGGTTATTCTTATTATGCAGGATCTGATGATACATGCTATCCATTTGTTCCCTCAAATTTGAATGAAGTATCATTATCTACTGATCCTCCAAGGAAAAACACTTCACCAACAGCCACTGGCTCTCCATCAGCAGATGTACACTGTGTATCCAGAGATATGAATAATGTATCAGCAACTGTTCCAAACACTCAAGAAGATACAACAACCATGCAAAATGATTCATCAATACCTAATATCCCATCCGGAGAAGTTCATGTAACTCCTACAAATGTACAAAAGGCTTCCAAAGAAGTTCATGTAACTCCTACGGATGAACAAAATGCTTCCAGAGAAGTTCATGTAACTCTTACGGACGAACAAAATGTTTTTGGAGAAGTTGCTATAATTCATACGGAAGAACAGAATGCTTCAGGAGAAATTCCTACAGAAGACATTAATTATTCTCCTGATGTCCAAACTGCTAAAGACCACTCAATACCCAATGATGTACAAGAAGAACAATTTGACTACTTCCTAAATTGATAATCTGGATTGGATCAGTCTGCATCAATGGATTTGACTAACTTGGAATCATCTATTCCAGTTGAATCAACTCCATCAACAAGAATCCATAAGACTCATCCAATCAACAACATCATTGGAGAGCCAAAAGAACTACAAGAAGCCAAAGCGAATCTGCCAACATTTGTCATTTCACTTGTTTTCTTTCACAAGTAGTTCCCTAAACATCACAGCTGCTCTAAAGGACAATAACTGGATTGAAGCAATGCAAGAAGAGCTTCAACACTTTAGAAAGCAAAAAGTGTGGACTCTAGTTGATTTACCTAAAGACCAACATCCAATTGGAACTAGATGCCTCTTCAAAAATAAACTAGATGGTAAAGTTTTAGTTGTAAGAAACAAAGCAAGGTTGATTGCACAAGTAGACACATAAGAAGAAGGAATAGACTATGATGAAGTTTTTGCACCAGTTGCAAGAATTGAAGCCATAAGAGTATTTCTAGCATATGCATCATATAAGAAGTTCACTATTTATTAAATGGATGTCAAGTGTGCCTTCTTATAGGAGAAAACTGATGAAGAAGTCTATGTATCACAACCTCCTAGATTTGAAGATCCTCACTATCCACACAGGGTATACAAACTTGATAAAGCTTTGTATGGTATGCACCAAGAACTAAGGAAGTGATATGAAACACTATTATCTTTCTTGCTCAATCATGGATACAAAAGGGGAACTATTGATCAGACTCTCATTCTCAAACAAGAACATCAAGATCTCTTAGTTCAAATTTATGATGATGACATTATATTTGGATCAACTAACAAGAGATTGTGTGTAAGCTTTAAAGAATTAATAAAATTAGAGTTTCAGATGAGTTCAATAGGAGAATTAACTTTCTTTCTTGGTCTACAAGTTCATCAAAAGACATATGGGATATTCGTCAATCAAGAGAAAGAAATATATAAAATATTGAAGAAGTACAACCTTGTTGATGCATCTTCATGCAAAACATCAGCCTCAATAATTGAAAAGATTGTACCTGATCCTACAAGAAAAACTGTTGATCAAAGATTATATAGATCAATGATAGGATCATTTGTGTATTTAACTTCAAGTAGACCTAACATTATGTTTGCTGTGTGTGTTTGTGCTAGGTACCAATCAGATCCAAAAGAGTCTGATTTGAATGTTGTGAAAATAACCTTTAGATATCACAAAGGAAAACCATGACTTGGTCTTTGGTATCCAAAAGATGGTGATTTGATTCTTTACTCATACTCAGATAGTGACTATGGTGGATGCAACAACAATAGAAAACACACAACTGGTGGATGTCAATACATAGGACCAAGACTAGTTTCATGGCAGTGCAAGAAGCAAAAAAATGTATCTGTATCCACAGCTGAGGCTAAGTACATAGCTGCTTTAGCTGGTTGCTCTCAAGTCCTTTGATTGCAACCAATTGCTTGATTATGGTTACAATTTCCTTCAAACTCCAATATACATTGACAATTTAGCTTCTATGTTTATAATTGCTAATCCTATGCAACAAAGTAAAACAAAGCATATTGAAATAATATACCATTTTCTAAGAAATTGGTCAGAAAAAAGGTTGATCAAGTTAGTCAAAGTGGATACAACAAATCAGATTGTTGATTTATTCACTAAAGCGTTTGATTCAGTTAGATTTATTTTTCTAATTGAGTCTCTAGGCATGATTAACTTAGATTAATCATTATGAACAAACAAAGAAAAACATGTGTCTGTCCTTGTAGATTCTCTTAATAATAATAATAAAATTTTGTATTATATTTGAGAATTACACATGTTTGTGATGATTGGCTAGCTGTAAGCATCCTGGGAACGGGGCCTTACAAGTTGGTATCAGAGCTAAAGTTTATGTGAAACGGCTAAATTTTCAAAATAAACTGAAAACGGGACAGAAAGGGAAGGGATGCCAGACTAAGTAGTTGCGTGCCATTAGGTATTATCTTAATGTTAACTGGTATTACATGCGCATGTTATGTGGTTTATGTGTTGGTTGTAGATTTAGATACTGATGTAATTAGGACAGGTAATGCTTGGGGTATGAATAGTAAATTAAGTGGCTAATCACAACTAACCACTGTAATTAGGGACTTACTATACTTGACATGAACTGAGATGTTCGCTTTAATGACCGAGTTGGTGTTTAAATCTTTCAGTGTGTGTGTTAGAGGATGGCCAGTGGTAGATCATCAAAAGCTTCGCGTAGTGGTGGTGGACGTCATGCTGAACCATGGGTCACGAGAGGAAGGCCTAGAGTCGAAAAGGTGGTTCATGAAGAACCTGAGACCCCTCGTCCGGAGGGTGGAGATGAGAGTGCTAATCTGAGAGCCTCAGTGAAGGAGGCGGTTGTGGAGGAAATGCATCAGGTCATGCAGACGATCCTATCGTCTGTGGTGACCGAAGTGATAAAGGCTGTTAGAGATGGGGAAAGAATGGAAAGGAGTAGATCTACGGGAGAAAGAAGACAGCCGGAGACTGAGACGATTATGTCTGATGATGAAGAGGAAGAGGAAGAAGAATAGCCTGCGCCGGAGGCGGCACGAGGCTGTAACTACGGGGCGTTTCAGCGATACAAGCCCCCTACTATTGACGGTAACGGCACCGCTGCTACTGCTCACCGATTGGTGAGAGAAATGGAAGCTGCTTTAATTATCAGCGAATGCAGAGAGTATCAAAAGGTAAAATTTGCTGCCCACTCGTTTATGGACTCAGCTCTGTGCTGGTGCGACAATATAGTCCAAGCCGAGGGTAGTCGGGCAATTAGGAGGATGATATGGTTCGAACTGAAGAAGTTGGTGATTGAGGAGTTCTGTCGTCATAAGGAAATGGATAAAGTTGAAAGGGAATTCCTGCAGTTGGAGGAGGGAACTATGACACATTAGCATTACACCACCAAGATTAACGAAATGGCACGACTGGTGTCGGATCAGGTGACACCTCTTTCTCGAAAGATCAATAGGTATATTCAGGGTTTGCCGGCGGATATTCGCAGGCACATGATCGCTACCCGGCCGACCATGTTTAGGTCAGCGATGGATTTGGCAGGGAGACTATATGATGAAAGGACGGTGGTGGTGACCGAAGGTAGCAAGAAGGGTGGTAGTGATCGAAATTGAAGTGGAAAGAGGTTTGGTTGGGGTGGTGCCCCGACGGGTAACAAGAAGGCACATGTGGATGACCATCGTGCGGTCACATCTGGTGCGGGATCAAAGATGTGTGGTAGATGTGGGAAGGAGCATACCGGAGAATGTAGGCTGGGATTGAACTTATGCTTCAAATGTGGGAAGACGGGGCATATAGTAAAGGACTGTCGTTTGGTTCGATGTTTTAACTATGGCATGGAGGGCCACATGAGTAGAGACAGTAAGAAGCCGAGGGCTGCGGTTTCGGGGTGAAGAAGACTGGAGGAGAAGGATCAAGGGCGAGCACCAGGGCTTTCACAATGACACATGAGGAGGCTAGGATGGACCTCGATGTCATGTCTGGTACGTTTCTAGTGAACCAAACTTTAGCTTCTGTGTTATTCGATTCTGGTGCTAGTAAATGTTTTATTTCTGCTGCTTTCTGTGCTAAACTGCCCGTTAGTAGTAGGAGTGTTGATGCGCCCTTTGATGTAGAAACTGCATAGGTATGTCTACCAGGATTTCTGAGACAATAAAAGGTTGTGACGTGGAACTAGAAGGTCACTAATTTCCGGTTAGACCATTCGTAATGGCCTTAGGTGGTTTTGATTCGGTTCTTGGGATGGATTGCCTAGCTGATTTCGAGGAGAACATTGTGTGACGCAAGAAGATGATTTGGTTGACAACATCGGATGGGAGTATGGTGACAGTTTATGGGGATCGGGTCACGACGATCCCGAAAGTAATCTCAATGGCGGTGGCGAGAAAGTGTATGAAGCATGGATGTAGCGCCTATTTGGCTTATGTGAAGGATGTGGAAACATTAACACCACAATTATCTTATGTCCTGATTGTGTGTGATTTCCTAGATGTGTTTCCCTAAGACTTACCAGAAGTGCCACCTGACCGAGAGATTGAGTTTCAGATTGATTTGACACTAGGTGCCCAACCTGTTGCCAAGGCACCGTACCGATTGGCTCTGACGAAGATGAAAGAGTTTATGGAGAAATTGCAAGAGCTACTTGATAAGGGGTTCATTAGACCGAGTATCTCTCCTTGTGGTGCTCCGGTCCTGTTTGTGAAAAATAAAGATAGTAGTATGAGGATGTTTATAGACTAATGTGAGTTGAACAAGTTAACAATAAAGAATCGATAACCCATACCAAGGATTGATGATTTGTTTGATCAGCTCTAAGGTGCCAGTTGGTTCTCAAGAAAAGATCTTCGATCGAGCTACCATCAGCTGAAGGTGAAAGAGTAGGATGTTCCTAAAACAGCTTTTCGCATGCTTTATGGCCACTACGAGTTCTTTGTTATGTCATTTGGTTTGACCAACGCACCAGCTACTTTCATGGATTTGATGAACTAAGTGTGTCGGTTGATGTTGGATAAATCAGTGATTGTGTTTATTTATGATATTCTGATTTATTTGAAGAGCGAGATTGAGCATGCCGGTCACATTGGGGAGGTTTTGGAGATGTTGAGAAAGGACAAGTTGTATGCTAAATTCTCCAAGTGCACGTTCTGGTTGCGCGAGATACAATTCTTGGGTCATGTGGTGAATCCCGATGGGATTTTGGTGGATCCAGCAAAGGTGGAAGTAGTGATGCAGTGGAAGTCTCCAAAGACGCCATCCGAGATTCGTAGCTTCTTGGGTTTGGTAGGCTACTATAGAAGATTTATCCAAGACTTCTCTAAGATTGCTACTACACTAACTAAGTTGACCCGAAGGGATGTGAATTTTGTAAGGGGTCAAGCTCAAGAGAAGGCTTTCGAGGAATTAAAGGCGAGGTTGACTCAAGCTTCGATTCTATCATTACCTGATGGGAGTGAAGATCTGGTGGTTTATTCTGATGCTTCTTACTCGGGGTTAGGGTGTGTATTAATGTTGAGAGGGAAGGCTATAGCCTATGCATCCTGACAGTTGAAGGTTCATGAGGTCAATTATCCTACTCATGATTTGGAGCTAGTAGTTGTGGTCTTTGCATTAAAGATTTGGAGGCACTACCTTTACGTGACAAAATGCACCATATTTACTGATCATAAGAGCCCGAAGTACTTCTTTGAGTAGAAGGACCTGAACATGAGACAGAGATGATGGTTGGAACACATAAAGGACTATGATTCCGACATCCATTACCATACGGGCAAAGCCAACGTGGTGGCGGATGCCCTTGGTCGAAAAGAGAGGCCTGAGCCGATTCGGGTGAAAGCGTACCAGTTAATCATGACCTCTAATGTGATGAAGAAAGTTAAAGAGTTTAAAGATGAGGCATTGGAAGAAGATCATCCTAACTCAGAAAGAATGAGAGGTCTGGTTGCGGAATTGGGTGAAAACACACTTGGTGTTAAAACTTGATTTGGACGAATGTGGATTCCTCGTCATGAGGATCTATGCATGAAGATTATGGAAGAAGCTCACAAGACTCGATACTCCATTCATCTTGGTGCCACAAAGATGTACCAAGACATGCTTAAAGACTATTGGTGGTTGGGTATGAAGCGTGATGTGGTGGAGTATTTGAGTAAGTGCCTTACTTGCTTGCAAGTGAAAACCGAGCACTAGAAGCCGTATGGGAAGATCCAACCTTTGGATATACCGGAATGGAAGTGGGAGCACGTCACCATGGACTTTATCATGAAGTTACCGCGTACCTCGAAAGGGTATGATGCCATATGAGTGATAGTTGACCGTTTGACGAAAAGTGCTCACTTCCTACCGATCCGCGAGACATATTCATCCCAGAGGTTGGCTGATCTTTTAATTAAGGATTTTGTGACTCGTCATGGTATGCCGGTGTCTATTGTGTCTGATTGTGAAACCCGGTTTACATCAAAATTTTGGAAGAAATTCCACGATGCTATGGGGATGAGGTTGCACATCAGCACAACTTATCATCCCCAGACGGATGGTCAGTTAGAGAGGACCATTCAGACCTTGGAAGACATGCTTTGGGCATGTGTTATCGATTTTGGAGGAAGTTGGGATGACCACTTACCGTTAGCAGAGTTCTCATTTAACAAGAATTATCATGCCAGCATTGGTATGCCCCCTTATGAGATGCTATACGGTAGGAGATGCCAAACACCCGTGTGTTGGGGTGAAATTGGTCAAAAGGAGTTAAGAAGCATTGAGGTGATCGAGGCTACGACTGAGAAGCTTGAAAAGATCAAAGCCTTTGTGAAGGCAGCCAAAGATAGACAAAAGTCGTATGTTGATAAATGATGCAGACCGATTGAGAATTAAGGTGGGTGACCGGGTTATGTTGAAGGTCTCACCTTGGAAGTGTATCATCCGATTCGAAAAACGGGGCAAGTTGAGCCCAAGATACATAGGGCCTTTCCGAATCGTTACTAGAGTAGGAGAGGTGGCCTATAGGTTAGAGTTACCAGATGAGTTAAGTGGAATCCACCCGACATTCCATGTATCTCATCTGAAGAAATATCTAGCAGATGAAGATGTGATTGTTCCACTGGAGGATATCGAAGTGGATGAATGACTCACTTATGTGGAGCAACCAGTGGCAATCATTGATCGAAAAGAGAAGAGACTGAAAATAAAGTGGTTTCTCTTGTGCGTGACAATGGAGGCACAGGAAGGGATCCGAGTCTACGTGAGAGATTAAAGAAGAAATGAGACAGCATTACCCACAATTCTTTGAGGAATAACAGGTTTCGGGGATGAAACCTATATAAAGGGGGTGGACTTGTAACACCCGGTTATTTTTTTTATTCAAGAAAGAAGAATAAAGTGAAAAAAAGATGGAAAAGAAATAAAACCCAAATCTAGGGTTAAAAGTGACAAAAAGGACAAAAACTTTGAAAAGTGGGTGTAAAAGGTGGTATGGCCGCCCATATATCACACACATCACAAATCTTCGGATTTTAGAGAGAGAAAGTAGGAAGTGCAGCAAAGGACTCACGGTTTAGGAGGAAGAACAAGAAAGAATTCGAATTCGAGGTAAGAATTCATGGTTTTATGATGTCCTTGACTGGTCATATCCTCGGGTTTATGCTTATGTGTGTTTGTATGTGTTCATGTATGTTTTTAGTGGGTTTCTAGGCGGTTGAATTCAAATTGCAGATGATTTTGGAAGAAGCCATACTCAAGAGCTGCAAAGGTGAGTTCTAGATCCCCTCTTTTACTGGTTTTTAACTGATTTCAGGGCTGGAAATGCATGGACTGATGTTTTTATGAAACTGGGTTTTACCCGTATGTATGATGGGTGTATGATGACTGGGTTAAGTAAGATTGAGATTCTTACTATGAATCGAATATGGTAATCAAGTCAATGATTGAATGGCGGAAACAAACAATCAAAGAACATTCAATGCAAGAAAAATACTCATAAATGCTTTTGTATTGTATATATGAAAGTTGATCGATTACAGAGAATAATTACAACAAAAAATCTCTATGTCTATCAGCCGTCACCTCAGGAACGAGGTTATCGATTCTATTTATTGGCAGACAAGATGCCTTTTACAAAATGACTAAACTACCCCTGACCTATTACATCAGAACTAGTCTAAGTCTTGATCCGCATCTTTGCTTGTTCATCCGCATAGGCAAATGCGGATTAGTTAACTTGATCAGCAATTCTTCACTTGATCATCTGCATTAGTGTAAGGCCCCGTTCCCGGAAACCCAACAGTTGGTCAATAACAACAATTAGAACATTAAACATTATAATTATACAACCTTAATTAGCGGAAATAATTTATCAAAAACCATTCATTTCACTTAAACCACTGTTGTTGAGCAATACATCATCGTTTAATTGATTACAAAAGAATTGTTTTACTGCATTACAAAACAACATCGACATAAAATACGAATGGATGTCAGTCTTTCCCTGTCGAGTAGCCTCACCCTCGTGCCATCCTCAACAATAATTACCTGCTAACTGAAAATGTATAAAAGTCAGCATTGTTGAGTAAGCTCTAGTTTTAAAAGTAATAAAATACTTTCTATATGTTATATATGAAAATACACTTTCTGTAAAATACAACTCTTTACTGTATATGCGAGCACGCATTAACTATATGAACAAATACTGTTCGTTCTCATTACTGTATGCCTTGTATGTTCTGTAAACTTTTATCTTTATCTTTCACTGTCTGTATGGACGAATGAGCAATACCCAACTATATGCGCGATGAAAAATGGGTGATGGGCCATCTATATCCCTCGAAAGGGTCAACTATATCCCTCGAAAGGGTCAACTGTATCCCTCGAAATGGTCAACTGTATCCCTCGAAAGGGTCAACTGTATCCCTCGAAAGGGTCAACTATATCCCTTGAAAGGGTGATATGTACTGTGTACATGGCCGACCCAATCACCCAGGGTACGCTAAAAAGGTCCTGCCAATCTCAATTGATTGGCCCTGTGTGCATAATAGGGTAGCTAACCCGCAACACAGTTGAGCTAACGACAACACGATCGTGTACCTCCTGTAAGCTTGCAAGACTTGTTAACATTTTATTAAAGTTCCTCTTCTTTTCTTTATTGCTCTTTCTCTTTATTATTACAATATACTTTACGTTACGATAATAAACATATAACATAAGTCACATTCTATAAGTAATAATAATATTAGCAATAATAATAATAAAGGAACAATCATAAGCAATCATAATCATGCATGAAACCCATCATTAATAAGCCTTAGTCAACCTCGGTCAAGAACCCTAAAAGCATAGACTCCCAAAAATTCTATTATAAATTCTAAGTGTTAGGCGCTTTACCACTATTTAGGCGCATGAGCCCTGTTTGGGCGTTTCATTACTAAATTGTAGGCGTATCAGCCAACACTTAACCATTTTATCCCTTAGGCGCATGAACTATTCATGCGCATGGGCACTATTCGGGCGTATGAACACTTAGGCACATGGGTCACTTAGGCGCATGGGCTATTCTTAAACATTTCTAAGGAAATTTCAGGCACATGGGTTACTGTTCAGGCGCATGGATTACACTTGAATTCTTCTAAGGCATTTTCAGGTGCATGTGCCTTATCAAGGCGCATGAACCTTCTGTTCAACATATTTCTAGTATGTTTTCAAACCCAATCATCAAACTCATCTGTTCTAAGCTTAACATGGCTATTCTAAACCTGAAAAACCTATAAGCATCTAAGAACCAACATTTAACATGTATAATACATACGGGTAAACATACATAAACTTTGTAAAACCATTTTAATACATTTTCAGCCCCAAAGATGTTTAAAACAAGTAGAAACCGGGGTCTAGAACTCACCTGGTGCAACTTGGGTGTTTCTTCCTTTCTAACCATTTTGCAACTGAGTTCAAGCACCTAAAAACACCACCAAACACACACACCCGAGCACATACACAAACACATAAGCACATAAACATATAACCGGGATAAAACCCTTCATAAATACTTAAAAACCACGAACTCTTACCTTGAATTCGATTGCTTCTTCTTCAAAACCCGATGTTCTGCTCTCTTCCTTTCTCTCTCTCTCTAAAACCGAAAGGAAACGGTGATGTGAAGTGAGGGTGGGTGGCCATGCTCACCTTTACACCAACTTTTCAAAGATTTGTCCTTTTGGACACTTTTAGTCCCTCCACTTGTACTTTATTGCTTTTCTTTCTTTTTTATTCTTCATTTCTTGTCTTTTTAAAATATCCGGGTGTTACAAGTCCACCCCCTTATATAGGTTTCGTCCCCGAAACCTGTTATTCCTCAAATAGACGAGGGTAATGCTGCCTCATTTCCTCCTCAGTTTCCAATGTAGATTCGGATCCCTTCCTTTGCTTCCACTATACACGCACAAGAGGAACCACTTTATTCCACAGTCTTTTTTCTTTACGATCGATGATTGCCACTGGTTGCTCCACATAATTGAGCCTTTCATCTACCTCGATATCCTCCAGTGGAACTATCATGTCTTCATCAGCTAAACACTTTCTTAGATGAGATACATGAAATGTCGGGTGAATCCTACTTAACTCATCTAGTAACTCCAACCTATAAGCCACCTTTCCTACTCGAGCAATGATTCGGAAAGGGCCTATATATCTCACGCTTAACTTGCCCCGCTTCCTGAATCGGATAATACCCTTCCAAGGTGAGACCTTCAACATAACCCGGTCACCCACCTGGAACTCGATCGGTCTGCGGCGTTTATCGGCATACGACTTTTGCCTATCTTTAGCTGCCTTCATGAAGGCTTTAATCTTCTCAAGCTTCTTGGTCATAGCCTCGACGACCTTGACGCTTCCCAATTCCTTCTGACCAATATCACCCCAACAAACGGGTGTTCTACATCTCCTACCGTATAGCATCTCGTATGGTTGCATACCAATGCTGGCATGATAGCTGTTTTTGTACGAGAATTCAGCTAACGGTAAGTAGTCATCCCAACTTCCCCCAAAATCAATCACACATGCCCAAAGCATGTCTTCCAGTGTCTGAATGGTCCTTTCTGTCTAACCATCAGTTTGGGGATGATAAGTCGTGCTAATATGTAACCTTGTCCCCAAGGCATCGTGGAATTTCTTCCAAAATTTAGAGGTAAACCGGGTATCACGATCGGACACAATGGACACCGGCACACCATGACGAGTTACAATTTCCCTGATGAATAGATCTACCAAGCTCTCAGATGAATATGTCTCGCGGATCGGTAGGAAGTGAGCACTCTTCATCAGCCGGTCGACAATCACCCATATGGCATCGTACCCTTTTGGAGTACGCGACAATTTCATTATGAAATCCATGGTGATGTGTTCCCACTTCCATTCCAGTATATCCAAAGGTTGGATCTTCCCATACGACTTCTGATGTTCGGCCCTCACCTGTAGGCAAGTAAGGCACTTACTCACATACTCCACCACATCACGCTTCATACCCGACCACCAATAATCTTTCTTCATATCTTGATACATTTTTGTGGCACCAGGATGAATGGAGTATCGAGTATTGTGAGCTTCATCCATAATCCTCACACGTAGATCCCTAAAACGAGGAATCCACACTCGTCCAAATCGGGTTTTAATACCAAAGATGTTTTCGCCCATTTCTCTAACCAGACCTCTCATCCTTTCAGAGTTAAGATGATCTTCTTTCAATGCCTTATCTTGAAACTCATTGACTTGCTTCATTACATCAGAGGTTGTGATTAGTTGATATGCTTTCACCCGAATCGGCTCGGGCCTCTCCTTTCGGCTAAGGGCATCAGCCACCACGTTGGCTTTGCCCGAATGGTAATGGATCTCACAATCATAACCCTTTATAAGTTCCAACCATCGTCTCTGCCTCATGTTCAGATCCTTCTGCTTGAAGAAGTACTTCAAGCTCTTGTGGTCAGTGAAAATGGTGCACTTCATCCCGTACAGATAGTGCCTCCAAATCTTTAGTGCAAAGACCACTGCTGCTAACTCCAGGTCATGAGTAGGATAATTAACCTCATGCACCTTTAGTTGTTGGGATGCATAGGCTATCACCTTACCTTGCTGCATCAACACACAACCCAACCCCGAGTAGGAAACATCTGAATAGACCACCAAATCCTCGCTTCCTTTGGGTAATGAAAAAACAGAGGCTTGGGTCAGTATTGCCTTTAACTCCTCAAAAGCCCTTTCTTGCTCTTGACCCCACACGAAATTCACATCTTTACGGGTCAACTTAGTCAACGGAGAGGCTATCTTAGAGAAATCCTGAATGAACTTTTGGTAATAACCCGCCAACCCCAAGAAACTACGAATCTCGGATGGCGTCGTTGGAGACTTCCATTGCATCACGGCCTCCACCTTAGCGGGGTCTACCATAATCCCCTCGGGAATTACCACGTGACCTAAGAATTAGACTTCGCGCAACAAGAACGCGCACTTGGAGAATTTAGCATACAACTTCTTCCTTCTTAAGATCTCCAACACCTCCCGAATGTGACCGACATGCTCTTCTTCGCTCTTCGAGTTGATCTTAATATCATCAATGAACATAATCACTGATCTATCCAACATAGGCCGGCACACCCGATTCATTAAATCCATAAAGGCAACTGGGGCATTGGTCAAACCAAATGACATAACGAGGAACTCATAGTGACCGTAGCGCATGCAAAAAGCTGTTTTAGGGATATCTTGCTCCTTCACCTTCAGCTGATGGTAACCAGATCGAAGATCTATTCTTGAAAACCAACTGGCACCCTGAAGCTGATCAAACAAATCATCTATCCTTGGTAAGGGGTATCAGTTCTTCACTGTCAGCTTGTTAAGCTCACGATAGTCGATGCACATCCTCATGCTACCTCTTTCTTCTTCACAAATAAGATTGGAGCTCCCCAAGGAGAGATACTCGGTTTAATGAACCCTTTATCAAGTAGTTCTTGCAACTGCTCCATTAGTTCTTTTATTTCTGTCGGAGCTAACCGATACGGTGCTAGGGCAATGGGTTGAGCACCGGGTATCAAATCACTTTGGAACTCAATCTCGTGATCCGGTGGCACGTCGGGTAAGTCTTCCGGGAATACATCCGGAAAGTCGCACACCACTGGTACATCGGTGTCGACGCGTCCACATCTCTTACGTAAGCCAGGTAGGCACTACATACACGTTTCATGCATTTTCCTGCCACCGCCATCGAAATCATCTTCGAAATCGTAGTAACGCGATCCCCATAAATCGTAACCAAAATCCCATCGGGCGCAACTAATCGAATTATCTTCTTGCGACATACGATGTTTGCTTCATAGGTTGCTAGCCAGTCCATCCCTAGTACTACATCAAATCCTCCTAGGGGTATCACGTGTAACCTAGCAGCAAACCTATGACCTTCTAGTTCTATGGCACAGTCCTCTATCACATCAGTAATTCTAGTCGACTTACCAATAACAGTTTCTGCATCGAATGGTTCGCTAATCTTTCTACTACTAGCACGAAACTTAGCACAAAAAGAAGTTGAAATAAAACTCCTGCTAGCACTGGAATCAAACAATACAGAGGCATAAATTTGGTTTACTTGAAACATACCTGACACAACATCGGGATCAGCTCTGGCTTCTTCCCGGGTCATAGTGTAAGCTCTAGCACTTGCCCTCTACCCTCCTTCCTCCGGCTTCTTCTTCACCGCTCCAGAGCTCTCCGCCCTCGGCTTCTTACAGTCTCTAGCAATATGGCCAGGCTGGCCACACCTGAAGCATACGTTCATCCTTATCCTGCACTCACCAGTATGCTCCCTTCCATATTTGCCACACTTCTTCCACCCTGCACCAAATGTGACCACACGTCGGTCACCCACCTTCGCCACCATATTGTTTAGAGCAGCTCCACCATGCCAAACCGTTTCCCATTCCAGTTCCGGTCACCACCACCTTTCTTATTCACCTCAGCCACCACCACCTCGCGCTCATCATATAATCTACCAGCCAAATCAATTGCCGACCTAAAAGTGCTCAATCAGGCAGTGATCATATGCCTACGGATATCCGCCGGCAACCCCTGGATGTATCTCTTAATCTTTCGTGACAGTGGTGTCACTTGATCGGGCACCAGCCGCGCCATTTCATTGAATTTTGTGGTGTACTGCAGGTGTGTCATCGTTCCCGCCTCCAGCTGCAGGAACTCTCTTTCTACCTTATCCATCTCTCTATGGGGATAGAATTCCTCAATCACTAACATCTTCAGTTCAGGCTATCTCATTCTCCCAATGGCCCTGCTACCCTTGGCTTTGACAATGTTGTCCCACCAGCACAAAGCCGAGTCCACAAAAGAGTGGGTAGCAAATTTCACCTTCTGGTCTTCACGACACTCACTAATATCAAGAATGGCCTCCATTTCCGTCACCCACCGGTGAGCAACAGCCGCAGTGCCTTTTCCATCGAAGGTAGGGGCTTGCATCTCATAAACGCCCCGTAGTTACAACCTCTTGCCACCTCCGGCGCAGGCTCGTCTTCCTCCTCTTCATCATCAGAGAGATCCATTTCCGGCTCTGGTTGCTCTCATTCTCCTGAGGACCGGTTCCTCTCCTTTCTATCCCCTTCCCATACTGCCTTGATAACTTCGGTCACTACAGACGGTAAGATTGTCTGCATGACTTGATGAACTTCTTCCACAACGGCCTCCTTTACTGAGGCTCTCAGATTGGCGCTCTCGTCGCCACCCTCCGGATGAGGGGTCTCTTGTTCTTCTTGAACCACTTTCTCGACTCTGGGTCTCCCTCTCTTAGGTCGCGGAGCAGTACCGTGACCTCCACCATGAGAGGCTTTTGAGGATCTACCGCCAGCCATCTTCTAACACATTATAAGATTCAAACACTAACGTGGTCATTCAAGGTAATAACTCAGTTTCTGTCAAGTATAGTAAGTCCCTAATTATAGTGGCCAGTTGTGATTAGCCACTTACTTTACTCTTCATACC
>BJCM01217324.1:0-12625 GCA_018326385.1 Flaveria bidentis | reverse complement strand
CACAAAGCAGACTCAAGCATGTATCAGATAAGTACTCACAAAACAGTAGCACGTTGATTCCAAGTATGTAAATTGTATGTTTGTTGGTACAGCATGAAAAGTGGGTGAGCATACTTTTCCCCCCAAGTTTGTAAATGATTGAAAAGTTGTATAAGCATAAAAAGGGGCCACGAAACTCACTTGTTAAGTGGTAAGTATGGATGATCAAAGTTTCCAATAGTTGTATGTAATGAACAGTCAAACACCTATTTACAGTTATTGTTAAGCATTAATGATATGTATAAAGCATATGGTAATGTTTAGTCGGTTCGGGTTGCATCGGGTCGGTCATGGGTAACACACACAAATGGACACACGTATCAGATCTTATGTGGATCCAAGTACTAGAAGTAGTCGTCATTGCCGATGATATTTGTGTAAAGATTCCATTGTCATAAGAGAAAGTAGTTATTAGATATCTTTAGTCCCAACGGGTTGTTGATAATTGTAAAATGTTAGGTTAATTTAATTTGGAATAGTATCTGCATGTTGATAGCGTTGACTTTAATCTTTGTGGTCAAGCAATGATAACTGTGTTAATGTTACCTCAACATAACACGTCAAACAGGAGGGATTCACACACACAGCAACTTCAATCACATAACAGACCAGATGTACAACTCAACACTCCATTCGCACAAATCAACCCTCATTCGTACGAATCAACTGCATTCGTACCATTAAGTCTTCATTCGCATGACTGGCATTCAGTCGTACCACACAACACCCAGTCGCACAACTTAACCTCCATACGCACGAATCAACCTTCATTCCTACGAATCAGCTTCATTTGTACGACTAAACCTTCATTCGTATGATTGGCCTTCAGTCGTGCGATACACGCACAGTCGCATACATTCATTTGGTCGCATGACTCAATCGCACACAACATTCATCCGCATTGACTCAATCGCACACATCATTCATCCACATTGACTCAATCACACAGATTATTCATCCGCATTGACTCAATCACACACATTCATTCGATCGCACGACTCAGTCGCATGACATCCCTAGTCGCACAACTCAGTCGCCCGAATGACACAGTCGCATGACTAAGTCGCACGACTCACCCAGTCGCACGGCCCAGTCGCATGACAGACCCAGTCGCCTGAACTGCAGGTTCGCGACTATTGAAGTGCAGAGCAGCCTTCGGTAGCCCCGAGCACGAGTTTTACACAACAAGAACTTCCAGAAACACACTACAAACACACACAAACGAGAAGCACACGCAGAAAGACATCACACGCACCCACACGACCTCTTGTGTTCGGGTTGAACCCGAACACCAGAAACCCTATAAATGGACAACAGTAAAACGAGCAAGAAAGAGACAACCATGGTCGTCTACCTGCAAGGATGGAGTAGACTAGGTTGTAGATGAAGTCTAGACGACGAAAACGAGACGAAACGAGGCAATTTTGGTGTAAAGAAGAAGATGTAAAGTGAAGAAGAATGAAGAAGAAGATGATGAAATGAGGCTAGGGTTGGAAATGGGGTTTATATACCCAGCCCAAGTTTGCAAATTGTCACATTTGGTCCCTACCCTTAGCCCTTGAGTTCCCAAATTTGTTTTAGTGGAAAACGATTTAATTAGGCTAATTATATTTATAATAAATATGTAATTAATGTTATTTGTATCTTAATAATGGTTTTATTAGTGACAATAATATTATATAAAAAACAATATATTTAGTGATAACGGTGATGAAATTTGTAAAAGTTTTAAGCATAGCACACGTTCACAATGAAAGCACAAGCATAAAGATCATATAGCAAGTATGATATCCTCACAAGGAGTTGATAAAGATGAGGAATGAATGGTCAAAGAAAAACTAACAGAAAACCACGTTAATTGACGGACCTTAAGGTGACGGATGTCACAGTTACGGTGGGTGTCTTTTGCTGAAACTATTTTATGGCCAGCGTAAGTTACGGCCTTCACAGGACTTACGGTGGCCTTGATTTGTTTTCTTCATTTTTCTTGTGTTTCTCTCTTGTTTCGTATTCATGTTTGTACTGCTTCCACCTATAACTTCTCAATTGACTTCAATTACATCCTTTAGCTTCAAATACCTGCAAACCATAAACATAATGCAATAACCTTGTTCAAACAACTAAGCTTATTAAAACCTTATTATTAGATACATTAAACCTCATTCAAACCACCAAACATCACATCCCCACACTTATATCTCACTTGCACTTAAGCGGGTTTACATTTACCTTTAACAATTTAAGTCAAATATTTTAAAACATTGACAAACCATTACTAACCCTGATTAAGGTTCACAGTCACACCCGATTCCTCGTTTTCTAAAGCACCCCAATATAATCATGGTCCCCTAACCCGTTTAACCTCCTAACTAAGATTATCAAACTTTAGTTGCTCCCTTGCACATATTACACCACTCACAATTATTTTCTCCACTCGGTGTAATTTCTAGACTCGGCAAAAGATGTGTCAGATATTTCTGAACACTCACACAATGATACCAATTAGTGAGTATAGGCTTATGAAGCAATCAATTATCCACCCACTAACACAAGAATTCACATCAATCATGAGGGCTTTTTTAGGGTTGTAGTGTTAGGCTTAGATTTGGGTAGGGAATATTTGGGAGTTAATGACTAAGGTGATGGAAAATTTGAGCTAGCTACTTAGTCAATGCCAAAACATACTATGATGCCTCTTAACACAACTTACTTGCTAAACATAATCTTTTTCTTGTCTCATCATTTGGTCATTCAACATAACGTACTTTGACAATTTTTCTTTGCATTTTCACATTTTTTTTCTTTTTTAGCGTACAATGGATTTCAACTTAAACTTAGTTGTCTTCCAACTACAAATTAAAACTTGAAACAAATCAACTCAATTATTAGTCAACACAAATTACTAACTCAGGTTCCATCACAAAGGTAAACAAACAAAAAGGCTAACAACAGGCTTAACGGTTATAATATCAGGTTTAAAAAAATGGAGCAATATGCTCAAAATTGGTGATTAATGGATAAATATCAGGTAGGTGGGTACTATGGCGTTGTTCTATGGTTAATCCTATTGTGATAATCATTTCAATGTTAATCATGGTCTCGAGTCTCGAGTTCTCGCACTCCACAAGTTCTACCATTAACAAGCATCATTGCACACTCAATTAAGCATTTAAGATGTGTAACAAGGAAAAGGCTTCTCATAAATAGAAACGATGTATTCAGGTTACCTACATGAAACATGCTTATCCTAGCTAGGCATTCCCTTTCCAACCTTCACAAACTTCCCAAGTTTTACACATAAAGGAATAACTATGACCAAGAACCTCTTCTCATGGTTAGAATTTTATAGAAACACAATTTAAAAATTTTCAAAATTTGTTAATCTTTCAGTTTCTCCAAATTATATCCGGCTAGGCTCCCCCATCCCCACACTCATGATACATTGTCCCTAATATATGGTTGTTTCAAAGGCAACATGACTTCTTGTGATGTTTACCAAACCCACTACTCCCCCAAGGTTCCAGCTTCACTAAATTAGACGCATGAACCAAACAACATATACAAACTACTTATTTCCTAATAAGAAACGAAAAAAGAGTTCAAACGCCACCCGACTCCCCTATTTAGTTTGATTGTTTTATCCACCAACCCAAAACATGAATAGATAAGCACATAAGAGCACCTAAGTTGAATCGGAGCAAGTGGACCTGATCGATCGGAGCAATCACGATCAATGATTGGTCCCAAAGTATCATGGTTTACATGGCCTAAACATGTTTTTCAACTCCTCCATCCATTCACTGAAATAGAAAGCACCCTCTTGAACTCTGCTACTGCTCCTTTCACCATTTTAATGTTTGCTAACGTGGTTACACCTCAAGCTGTTGCTGCTGAAATTGTATTGGATCAATCCACTTCGAATGATGCCACTTGAGTCTCGAAAACCTCTCCACTCCATCATAGGGTGGAAGAGTAAGATAGTTGACTTCTGGTGGTGTTTGCACAAACGGTTCTCCACGATGGTATGCTTCATGGTAACCCATCTGCTGATGTGATTCCTTGTTGTTGTTGTTCAATTGAATTTGCTCATGCACAAGTTTAACACGATTCCAATGGTTTTGATTGGTAATCATGGCTTGAGTATCGTCTCCTGCTTGCAACCTGCTGTGTTATTGTAGATCCCAATTATTTTGATTGTAGTTAGGCCACATGTCAAAGCCTTCTGGCCTACACTCCTGCACTCGAATCCACATAACATTAGGCATTTGGTATGGAGGTCTTGTGACAGGTTCATCCGGTTAATGTGGATTATTCAAGTCATCCTCATCAACATTATCCTCGCTATCATATTCACTTTCGTCACTAGTTTCCAGTGGTCTTGCATCCAACCTTTTCACCTTGATCTTTTCGCCAGTCTTGTTCTTCCATCTTGCATAACGATCATTACAATTCCATTCACAACCTACCCATACTATAAGAATCACATTGAATGGTTCTAAGTCTTTGACAATGTAATTCGTTGGCCTCTCAAATAATGAATAATCGACCATTTTAAAATATTTGAATAGAGCCGGAATCAACTGACATTGAGGAATGATAAGCTTCGCCTTGGTGACACGAGCCAACCAGATGTTCATCATAGTCAGGTAACATAATGAGATATTTGGCTCTCCGGTCATGATGTTGTAAAGGATGGGAACATCATAAAATCGAACTGAATCTTTATCCTCATGTCAAGGCATCACATTTTGTTTTACAATCATTTGCATCAGTCGGGCTTCCTTCTTCAGGTTAACATTCTTCATGGTATGTGTCTTCCCCAGTTTAAACAGTGTGTCTCTCATCAGTTCCCATATTGGGCATAGGTCTGGTTTATTCTAGATGGCATCGTCATAGGGGAATTCATATTGGTTCATGGTTAAAGAGTCAAATGGTGTTAGTTTCTTCAAATTAGTTATGGACATTGTGACCTTGCAACCGCGACAGTCACCCACCAACTTCATTTGTTGGATGTTCCTAGTTCCTTCCAACTGTAATGCACTTTTCCATTCATTAATGAATGGTGCAAACAATTTATCCTCCTCATTATTATAGCATTTCAACACTGCCTGCTAGCCCAATGCTTCCAATATTTCGTGTACCCAATGGTGGGCAAACAGTGCTTGAGGCATTTCTTTTTCTATCAAATAAGCCTCCTCTCTGTCTCACATTCCAGACATCTTTTCTTCCCGCAATGTCGGTTGAAATTTAGGATGGAATTTGGTTAAGGGTCCCGTTTTCCATTTGGGTACATCCTCTAGTATTTCCTCTTCCCTTTGTGGCATCAGTTCCTCCCTGATAACTATTGGTGGTTTTCTTTCTTTGCTCTTTTAGATGGTCCCGCTTGTTCCTTTCTAGATCTTCCTATCTACGCCTGTCATGATAAGTCACCAAGCAATACAATTTAGTTCTCATAAACTAGCGCACGAAGCGTGGAATTAACAACCATCCCCACATTTATTCAATCAACATGTTATAAATCCTCAAATTGTTAATAGTGATTCCTTTTTATTAGCCAATTTATAAAAAAAATCATTTGGTAAGAATTCAACATTTGTACTTATGATTCTTTCATCCTACCATTATATTCTGAACCCATGCATCACCTTAATAACATCATGTATGTAGTTACTAACAAATGGTAACTCATATATTCACATGTCCCTAAAAGTCATCACTATGATCACACCTCTCGTTGATAGCTCACAACATGGCTCTAATCAAGACCTAATTAACTTCCCATTCCATAACATAACTAGGATAACCCTATTCATGTAAACCCATTCAACAAGATGCACTACACAAACATTCGTGTAATGTAAGGATAAAGAACATACCTTTGTGGTTTAATTGGCAGAAACTACAAACATTCGTGTAAAGTTTGGAACTTAGGGTTCGTAACTCTCCTTTAGATCTACACTTAACGGTAATGAATTGGCAAAAACTACACATAGATTCTTGTTCCCCACGAAAAATCACATTAAATAGATCCAACAATTGTTGAACTTGGTTGTGATTTGGGAAGGTTAGGGTTGTGGTTTGTTGGTTGTTCTTGAGGGGTTTGTGGTGAAGAAGAAGAGAAGTGAAGAACATGGGAGTTTAGATCTGATTCAAGTGGTGTTATTCCATAAACACCTTTAACTTTTGATAACCGGCTGCAAAAAATATTAACTCAAAGTGTTTTAAATTTAAAATAAATAAAGTAATACTAAATTTTTAGTAAACAAAAAATTATTCAGCCAAATACCACTTTGGCGATGTTTGATATATTAATCCAAGCATTGCACAAAGCTAACTTCTCCTCCTTTGACCATGGAGTATTTTTCTTTCCTAAGACCCCGACTCTTCTCGTTGGCTTAAATCCCGCTTACTCTTGTGACGAGAGCCCATCTTTACTTGAATTGTCGGAACATCTTCAACCAGTTTGTTATGAATCAATTGTGACTTCAAAATGACCTTGTCGGGACAATTAAATGGACTAAATGAAAATTTTATAAAAGTCCATGAGATCAAAACTTGGTTGAAGTGAATCATTCTTAATAACTAACATTTTCTAGTGAGAGCAACTTTTAAAAAAAATTAGAAAAGAAGAAGAGAAAGTAGATATGGATATTATATTTTTTATAAGAAATGTGATAGTATTTTTAAGGGTGAAATGTAATATTTTAATTTTTTTCAAATGAGCCTAAAGACTCATTTTCTTTTACCTAAATCCCAACAGTTCTTTCTCAACTGCAAATTCCCCCATGCCCAAGCAATCGCGCCCAAGCTCGCGCCCATTGTTTGTGGTGTGCCTGACCAGGGTGGCCGGCTAGGTGGCTCACGCCCTAGTTCGCAGGGTTCACAACTCTTTAGTCTAGCACTAGAATAATCTTGATTAAGTGTGCGTGTTACATCTTAGTCTGTATATGTACTAATATCTTGTCTGACCTTAAGCAAATGTAGTTATACTAAAATGATTTTATAGCACTAAAGTCACTAAGATCATAATAATTAATTTTCATATTTTTTTTTTAAATTCTAGCAAAATTAATTTTATAATTCTAATTTTAGGGCATTGTAAAGGACAAAGTAAATTTTTTGAACTGTAATTGGATCAATAATGGGTCATTGACCCACACGATCATCTTTGTTATTTGAGTACGCAACTCGAGACCAAACTCAACATAGGTAAGAGAAAACTTTGTGACCTAACTTGAAACCTTTTTTTTATCACAGATTAAACTTAAATTCATAATCATTCTCTTATTTTAATAATGTTTTAAAGTAACTCGGCTCAATCATTTGAGCTAGTGTTCATCGGTATAAATAAAGTAACTAAACGAACATTTGAAGTCTCTTATCACTCGACATATGTTTGGACGTGTAGCCAATAGGAAGTAACTGTGCACCCAAAATTCCAAAAAAGTCAAGTACAATATAGATTTTCTATAGACATCACATTATTGGTCTGGATATTGAAAATACCTCTTTAACCCTACAAATATCAACGAGTCGATTATTGTCCACAAATACGATATATAAATGTCATTAGGGAATTGATATGATATATCCCTTTCTTTGAAATTGTAATATACAATATTTTATGAAAATTTGAAGATACCGTTGTATCTTCATTTTGATATGAAATTTATTTAACATCAAGCTCCTATATTGCGTGACTTATAACCTACTTCCAAACTTATGAATAGTAATGTACATGTTGATAGAAAACTTCAAAAAAAACATTTTTAATGTTTTAATTAATTGGATCCGCCTTGATTCGATAATGAGATTCTTGGCTAGAGAAAGATTCTGTGACATGGACGCCCAACCCAACTCGGTCGGTCGGTTGGCCCACCTAATATATTCAATAATGATCGATCGATTTGATCAAATTAGAAAAAAGTATTTCTCACTATTCAGAAGAGTGGAGCTTTCGATCAAGATGTTCTCGCCTCCTCCGTTTGGGCTCTCGCTCGAATCGGAACCGGTAGGCTTTCGACTCAATCTAATAGCTTACCTATCGGGCGCCAATACAATAAAAGAGGGAGTTCCATCTCTTTTCCATTTCCATTCAAGAGTTCTTATGTGTTTCCACGCTCCTTTGAGACCCCGAAAAACGGACAAATTCATTTTCTTAGGAACACATACAGGATTCGTCACTACAAAAAGGATAATGGTAACTCCACCATTTTAAGGCTTTTTTTGTTTTTCTTAAAATTTAAAATATTGTTTTTATATAATTTCGAGTATATCATTATAATGTGTTTAGTCTTTATCAAAGTTACGATACAGTTTATTTTTTAAAACGAGTCGGTTTAAATATAAGATATTTTTATTTTTTAGAGAAAATTGCAAAAATGTTCCCTGTTGTTTGATCAGATTGTACATTTGTTCCCCAAACTTTAATAATTGCAAAATTAGTCCAAACTTTTGTATAGTCATTACAAGTTTGCTCCCCAAAACTTTAATAATTTCAAAGTTAGTCCAAACTTATATATGATTTTTACACTTTTAGTCCTTAAAGTTAAATTTAAAAGTTAGTTTAAATTTTATAAAATACATAAAAATAGAATGAGTTTAATTTTTGGGACCAAATGTGCAATTAATACACAAAAGTTTAGACTATCTTTTCAAATTTTAAAATTTAGGGACCAAACATGTAATTTGATTAAACCACATGGACCACCTATCAATTTTCTCTAATTTTAAAGTTTCTTTTCTATGTTCCTTTATTTTCATTTTTCCAATAATATGATGTTTGTTATAATTATCTCATAACTAAAAGAGATTATTGAAATAACTTAAAGAGTTTAAAGAAAATTGTAGAGAGAGATGAGAAGAAATGTATAACTCTTGAGTTTATTCAAGATGGTACATCTTTCTCATTGTCATGAAGGTAGTATTTATACTACATATATATATGTACTCTTTGATAGGTAACTATTTAAGAGTCAACTAGTAACAATTTTACTCTTTAGGCTTTGAAAAATCAATCCAATAATACATGATTGTAGAGAATGTATGAAGAGGCTGATGCAACCCAAACATCCAAAGTCTATCCTGCATGTTGCACAAGTGCATTGAAGAAGAATGCTTCAGAAGTTTTACACATGCAACAAAAAATACTCTAAGTGTAAAATCTTCCGAAGCCAAGACCAATATCTTCTGAAGCCAAAGATGAAGCATTTCGAAGCTTCAGAGACAAAGTCTTTCGAAGCTCCACTCTTGAAGACAAATTTCTTCTGAAGACTTTTAGTAACATGCTTTATCTGATGTACTTTTCCATAAAGATAGATACCTTTCCGTTGCATCTCTGTAAATTCACCAACTTACATTAGTTAGTGAAAAGGTCCATGCTTTTATTAACTGTACATTGAGGTCTTGAGTTTGTAACTTTCTACTTCATGTATTTTATCCTTTTTGTAATAGATAAGGATGTGAGCTATGGCATTTTATAGTCACTAGTCAAAAGGCAATCTGCCTTTTGACTCTACAATTGATTTTGTTTTGTGTCTAGTCAATTGTATCTAGCTGGCTTTCATAGTATGGCAGGGTGTAGGATGTAGTATAAGTATCTCATCTTCTTGTATCTTTCTTTTATGCTTTGTAACACTTGTAACAGAACATTGAGAAAGCAATATACTACAATCTTAAAAACCATACACTTGTTTATATTGCTCTTGTGCTCTGTCTCTTACATTACTTGTGTTCTTAGTGTCTTTACTTGTGGTTAATCTAGTCTACTGTTTGGTTAAGTTTAGTTACTCTCCTCTTTGTGTTGTTGTGTTGTAAGTGACCCATTCATCGGTCCTGCATTTGGTATCAGAGCTATCCAGGCTCTTGATATAAGATCTCACCATCTTAAGATCCCTCACACACACAAACACTCAACTTTTCAAATGGCAGCCATTTCCAAGACTAATATGGAAACTAAAACCATGAACAAGTCCCCACTGATCACTCTTGATGACTTTGATACCTGGTGCCTGAGAATGGAAGGTTTAATCATGTCTCTAGACTCAAGAATGTAGGAGTCTGTTGAGAATGGATCTTACATACCAAGCACCCAATCTGCTACTCTTGCTGGTATGATCCCTAAGGCTATGGCAAAATACTCTGATGAAGACAAGAAGAGAGTAGAGATTGATAGAAAAGCCATGACAAATATTCAGACTGCTCTTCCAAACTCTGTATACTGAGGTTTCAAGAAGTGCAAAATAGCTAAACAACTATGGGATGCATTGAAACTGATGTATGAGGGTTCCTCTGAAGCCAAGGAGAACACGAAGGATCTCCTGAAGCAGTAGTTTGAAAACTTCACCTTCAAAATAGATGAAACCATGACTTAGCAATACTTCAGGTATGTTGAGATTGTGGATACCCTTGCGGATGGAGGAGTTCATGTTGAGAACAGGGACATTGTAAGGAAGTTCATTTTCTCACTTCCTAGGCACTGGACACACTACTGTGTGGTGATCAAGAGAACTGAAAATCTCAAAACTCTTACTTTGACAAAGTTATATGGGATTCTCAATGGCTACCAGATAGAGATGAACATGCAAGATTCATCTGGAAACTCCAACAATCAAATGGTTCAGCACTGCATGTGGTTGAAAGGGATAGCATAGAACCCTAACATCATCTCATATGCTACCCTGACAACTCACCAAAGGGTCCTTTCATCACCTTCTCAGAGACACCAAGGGAGAACTACACTCAAGGAAACCCATTCCAAGAGACAAGTTCTTCTCAAGCTTTTGTGTCTTCTGATGAAAGTTATGGCAGCTTTCTTTTCACCCTTGAAGACCTGGACTGTATCCATCCAGATGATTTGGAGTACATGGAGATAGTCTAGCAGATGGCACTTCACAATCATAGAGCCAAGAAGTTCTACAAGCGGACAGGAAGGAAGTTTCCAAGCAATGCAACCAGTGGAAAGTTTGGCCTGGACAAGAGCAAAGTCAAATGTTACAACTGTATCTTGATGGGCCACTTTGCTAGAGAGTGTAAGGCACCTAGAACAAATGGTGGCCAATCACAATCCAGACCTAACTACACTGACAAAGCTCCCCAGAATGAGAAGCCAAAGCCAAAAACTATTGTTGCTGTTGAAGAAGGAGGCTTTGACTAGAGATTTTAGGTGGAAGATGCTTCTCCAAACCAAGCACTGATGGCATATCATGATGAAGCCAAGGTATTGGAACATCTTTGTACTCTTGAGTGCATTGCTAAAGTTAATAGATACAGGTCCTATAACTTGGAGATGAGATCTGATCTTGAGTCCTTAAACATTTTAAAAGCTGATTTTAGAAAGTTTGAAAATGATTATAAACTGAAGATAGAGAACCTAGATAAAACTATTTTAGTTCTAAAACATGAGCATACAGATTTTAGGAGTCAAATCAAGGATCTCATAACCAAGTTAACTGAGTGCCAAGCTGAGCTTGTGATCAGCAAAGCCAGGGCAGATAAGTGTGTTCTTGAAGAAAAGACCTTCAAGAACATGATATCCTCATCCCTACACAACAAGGTGTGCTATCAAAACAAACAGGGACTAGGATCAAATGAGATATCTCCTCCACACACAATCTTCTCTGTAATATCACCTAGGTGTGGAACTTGTGAAGATGAGTTTCCTCTCATAGATCCTTTGAGTGAAGAGGATGAAGAAGTGATAGTGAAGAATTCCTTTGAGAAGAGTGAAGTGGTCGATTCTAAGAAGGGCCATTATCCTTCTGAGGAGAAGAAGAAGACTCTGATGACCAAGTCAATGAGAAAGAACTAGATTAGGAAGAGCAAAAGAAAAGCAAAGAAGGCTCAAAAGATCAAGGCTACTTCGGAAGAAAAGTTGGTCTCGGAAGGAAGGAATACTTCCAAAGCACTGAAGTCTGATGCAGTGTCTGCAGAATCTTCAGAAGGTACAGTCATCAAAACTTCCAAAGTATCAAAAGCTTCTGAAGTGTTGAAGGTCAAGTTCAAGACTCCAAAGGTGATGTGGAAGTCTAAGAAGGACCAAGTGACCGAAATTTTTCTATCAACAACAGCTCAAGATCCTCTTAGCACAGCCATAGGATCTATTACTGTTGCATTACCTTCTGTTTCACTTAGTCCGCCCAAGACAAGTAAAGGTTGCGTTTCCAAATGTAACTAATCATTTTCTTTGTGCCAGGACAACTCAAGACAAACAGAAATGTCTGGATCATTGACAGTGGTTGTTCCAGGCACATGACATGCAATAGGTCACTACTCCAGAACTTTGAAAGGATTGATGGAGGGCCAGTTGCTTTTGGAGGAGATGAATGTGGTTACATTTCTGGAAGGGGCAAGGTCACAAATGGTAAGCTCAGCATTGGAAAGGTAAACTTTGTCAAGGAGCTTGGGTACAATCTTCTGAGTGTATCCCAATTTTGTGATGAGAGTCATAACATGCTCTTTACTGAGCATGAGTGCATTGTTCTCAAGCCTGGGGTGGTTATTCCTCATGAGCATATTATGCTTAGAGCCCCCAGGAAAGGGAACATGTACAAGATGGATTTGCAAGAAACATCTCCCTCTGGAGAAG
>BJCM01217321.1:0-12256 GCA_018326385.1 Flaveria bidentis | reverse complement strand
CAACAAACAACAGATGGAATTTTCATCAATCAATCAAAATATAATGAAACAATGTTGAAGAAATTCCACTTTTTGACTACCAGTCTATCAGAACACCTGTTGATATTAAAGTGAAGATAGGACCCGATCAAGAAGGCATATCAGTGGATTAGACTCACTATAGATCTATGATCAGTTCATTTATGTGTCTAACAACTAGTAGGCCTGACATTTTGTTTGGTGTTTGTGTGTGTGCCAGACATCAAGCTGATCCTGAGGAATCTCATGTGAATCTTGTCAAGAGGATATTCAGATATCTTAAGGGCAAGCCAACTCTTGGTTTACGGTATCCAAAGGAAGGAGACTTCAATCTCTATGCCTTCACTGACAATGATTATAGGGGATACAACTTCAATAGGAAGTCCACTTCTGGCGGTTGTCAATTTCTTGGTCCCAGACTAGTCTCCCGGTAGTGCAAGATGCAGATAAACGTATTCGTTACAACAACATAAGTTGAGTATATTGCTGAATTAATCAAAATATAATAAAACAATGTTGAAGAAATTACACTTTGTTGACTGCCAGTCTATAAGAACACCTGTTGATATTAAAGTGAAGATAGGACCTGATCAAGAAGGCATATCAATGGATTAGACTCACTATAGATCTATGATCGGTTCATTTATGTGTCTAACAGCCAGTAGGCCTGACATTTTGTTTGGTGTTTGTGTGTGTGCCAGACATCAAGCTGATCCTAAGGAATCTCATGTGAATCTTGTCAAGAGGATATTCAGATATCTTAAGGGCAAGCTAGCTCTTGGTTTACGGTATCCAAAGGAAGGAGACTTCAATCTCTACGCCTTCACTGACAATGATTATAGGGGATGCAAATTCAATAGGAAGTCCACTTCTGGCGGTTGTCAATTTCTTGGTCCCAAACTGGTCTCCCGGCAGTGCAAGAAGCAGACAAACGTATTCGTTTCAACAACATAAATTGAGTATATTGCAGCATCAACTTGTTTCTCTCAAGTTCTCTGGATTCAAAACCAGATGCTTGATTATGGTTTTAACTTCTTGCATACCCCAATTCACATTGACAACAAAACAGCTGTTTTTATTACAAAGAATCTAGTTCAACACTCAAAAACAAAACACATTGAAATCAAATATCACTTTTTGACAGATTGTGCTGAAAAAGGGTTAATCAAATTGATTCAGGTTCCAACTGAAAATCAATTAGCTGATTTATTCAACAAGGCATTTTAACCTAGTAGGTTTGAATACATAGTTCAATCAATTAGCATGATTAACCTTGAATAATATCAAAAACATCAAAAACAATTTAATAAAAAAAAGTTAGAAAATGTTGATACATTTGTACCTAGTTTACTATCTTAATGTAATATGTCTGTCATGTCCTAAATGTAAATGAAATGTATGAGTTGAATGAAACAGAATATGTGATTGATGATTTTAATGTAAAATGTTTCAGTGTATGTTTTAATGTCTATTATTTATTAACGCATATTGAACTAACTATATAGGTTTGTGGTTGTTTGAATAGATCTTAGTCAAGTAATGAATGAGAAACATATTCAAACTTAGTCGTATGAAGGTTTCATGCGAATGGACCATGCTAATGGACCATAAGTATGAATACTTCATGCTAATGGACCAGTCGCACGACTGAACCAGGAGACTGGATCAGTCGCATGACCTAGACATATGGATGACTCAGTCGCACGACTGAACCTTTAGTCGTGTGATTGACTCAGTCGCATGCTTTAGTCGCACGACTGAACCATGCTAATGGTCCAGTCGTATGATTGACTAACCCCAACCTATAAATACCACTTAATTCGTGGAAAAAACGTAACACTTTTAATATTTCTACTCATATTCGTACCCTAGCCGTCCAGAGAACTTAGAGACCATGTTCTAAGTTCATAGATCGCACAAAATCGTATTGTAATCGTTCTTAAAGTTTATATTCATTCTAAGATCGATTCTACGTGCATTCTCACTGATTGGATAGCCAATCAAATAGGATTCCGCACTATTTGAGTTGGTATACACGTAAATCAGTTAGTACTCCGTCTGTACACGGTCCTAACAGAAAATCACAAAAAGAAGTCAATTTTGAAGAAAAAAAGAATTATATTGGAAATGATATAATTACAGTAGTTATATTATTCACTGTGCTTAATTTAATATTTGAAAGACTGTCATGACTTACCAAATATCTTGGAAGGCTCAACTTGGAAGAGAAGATACATGCTATGATGAATTAAAATCTTATTCAATGGTAAAACTCCCATCTGAGAGTACAGGCATGTATTGGCTTATCTAAGTGTATATGTGTGTAGAAACCTAAACATACTAGGTAATGACACTTTATGAATCACTTTCACCTACATCAAGTTTCATCTCTGTTTTGCTAAGCAAAGACCTGAAGAAACAAGCACATAGTGCAGATGTATTGATCCAAAAGATTCACAATGAGGAACATGTCCAAATCGGATGAATCTATAATAACAATACATTCCATGTGATTGAACAAAAGAATCCAATCATGGATCACCTTTCAAAGTGAAGTGAAAAGAATCCCAATGGGGATCATCATGAAAAGGATCAAAGTAAAAGAATCCTAATGAGAATAAGTGAGAATGAGATCTCATAACATAAGTAACCTGGTCAAGAAAGTTGTGAAAACGTTTTTCCATGCATTACATAAGGATGGTTGATCATTCAATGCTTATGTGTCTGAGGTACATGTTGAATAATCAAACCAACAAAAACATGATAAATATCACATGCATTTAAATATCAACCATGCTAAATCAATATTTCAGATTCATTGAGCTTGGATCTTAGAATTCATCTTGTTCAAATCTAGAAATCAAAATTAAGATGGGTGGACGTGTGTGAATCAAAGAACAAAGAGATGGATAATAATAATTTATGATTTCATTGATATTGATAAACAAGTTATGATGAGAATCATAGATGGCTGGTGAACTCAAATCCACCCAAAGGAGAGGATTTCTCCTTAGGTGGTGATTTACACCATGAGAAACACACATAAAAGAGCCACACTTGCAAAAATGCACTAGTGGGTCTATTTATACTAATATTACATCATGACCTAATTTTGAATTATCTTGTTGTCTTGATGTTGACTTTGTCTTGTATTTGTTTTCTTCTGATAATTGATTTGGTCTTCGAACTTGTACAATGAGATCTTTAGTCGGTTGTGACTATCATTTGGTAAGCTTCAGTTTATTACATTGTTGAACTCCGAAAAACCATGTATGAGTTTAAGAGGAAAAACATACCTTCAATCAATAAGTTCATAAACATGTTCATCTTATCCGAAAAGAATGCACATGTGTAATGTAAGATTGATATGATCCTAACAAAAGGTAGACTTCTCTACATTTTTAAATCAAAAAAACAAAAATCAAAATTAATTCATATTCAACAGTTTCAAATCTTTAAAGTTTCTATCTAGATGTGGATATAAACTTTGTGAAGTCGCTGGATCGGTAAACATCCGAGCGTATTCTTGACGGAAGGATAAACAACAACAAAAACCAAGAGACAATCAATAATATGAACTATAATTGAATGGTTTCATTGATAAAACCCAACGATTACAAGCTCGTTACAACATAAGAATCAAGACTCTTGGCAAAGGGAGATCGAGCATGATCCCCCCTCTCAACCTGCAGCCCTAGGCTCCGGGCAGACTCCTTCTCAAAATCCTTATCTCTCTACACATTGAAACTGGTATATATAGGCCTCGGCCCATATTAGATGTGACTGGGCCATTCGTGCGATTGGACCATGTGTATGGTTCAATTGTATGACTGGACCATACTTATGGTTCAGTCTCACGAATGTCCCAATCGCATCTCTCAGTCGCACAGCTGGTCCATTAGCATGGCTCAGTCGTACGACTGAGTCTCATTCACATATGCTCCTGCGTATGACCGAGTTTCATGTGTTTACAACATATCAAGTGTAATACATTAAGCCTAGACTATTCGACAAGTGACGGACACACTATATATGGCTATATATTCTCCAATAAACTTTAGGGGAGTAATTTAATTTTTTTATCAGTTTGTATAGTCATTTACTTTCTTAAATTACTATCTTAAAATTTTAAATCAAATCAAATAGAGAATGTCAGTGTTGGTGCAGAAGTTATACCATAGTATCTCAGCTCATGCAGATTCTTGGAAGAATAAGAAGTCCAAGATTAGTCAAACAATGGGAAACTTGTATTAATTTTGATATACAAGTTAATCCAAGCAAGAATTGATAACCCCAACAACAGCCAACAACTTCATAAGACACAATTCAATCAAAGACATCTTTTCATAAGAAGAAAGACCAAAAACAAAAACATTAGGTTTTGATTAAGTTCAAAATTTAATGCGGGTAAGTGCATTGATTAATGCGGGTGAAGGTAACCCATGCATATAACCAATGCAGGTAACTGTTTATTTCATTTACAACTAATTTGGATGAGGATTTTATTCTACCACATTTATGTCAAACAAGTATACAAAAACTTTGGTGATAAAAGCCTATGAGGACAAAGTGTTTTACAACATATCTTAATGTGGAAGACATTTTCACTGCCGCATTTGTTTTCGCTCATCCGCATTCTCAAATGTGGGTAACATCAATACTTCCGCGTTTGTTATAGTGAACAAATGATGGTTAACTTTGTTCAACCGCATTTGTTACAGTGAACAAATGCTAGTTAACTTGTTCAACTGCATTTGCTACAGTGAGCAAAATGTTGATTGACTTTGTTCATTCGTATTTGCTTCAGTGAAACAAATGCTCTTAAGTTTTCTACTTCCACATTTGTAACAATACACAAATGCGGATGACCAAAACCTTTCCGCATTTGCTACAATGTAATTAAAATTTTGACCGCATTTGTTCTGAAAGTTCTAAAAATTTGTAAAAGCCATTATTTGACTACTTAAAGCAATTTCAAAAAGTCATTTAATACTTCTCAAATTTGAGAGACTTTAAAGTGTGACGAGTAAAATTCACTGTTCTTCATCAATCATCATCACCATTAACAACCTGTGTTCTACGATTCATTTCATCTAATCAGTCCTCAGTTTTGATTCTCTATATCATTAGTATCGAACAAAAGCTGAAAGTCTTCAAATTTTGTGACCTAAACTATCAGACTTTTGAACTGATAATGAACATAGAACCCTAGGTCAATAAAGGAAAACTCAAAATCATACTTGATATAAGGAATGATGATCATTTTCGACTACAATGAACATGTTAACTAAGAAGAATAACAATCAACATGTGAATTTCAAAATCATGTTCATCGTGTGCATAGAGCATAACAAAAGATGAAAATGTTGAAATAAAATCTTGAATCTAAGAGCTGAAAAGGGATTAAACAAACAAATATGATCTCTCCAAACATAATAAACAAAATAATAGTGATTATTCATGATAACATCAAGCTTTGGAATGTTTCCTATGGAACAGTACCTCTAAAAAGTCAATTTTGACCATCAAAAGTCAAATTGATGAAACCGGCTTAATGTATGCTTTACAATCCGTTAAGTATTTTAAACAATCTAACTCATATGCCTCTAATACAGGGTACATGGACAATCTAACTTGGAGCAAGCTCCATAAAGTCAGTCATTATCTTGACCCTGATGTACCTGAGGCTAAAGGTCTTAGAGACATGATTTGATTCATTGCTACTACCAGAATGGCTCATGCAATCACAGTTAGACTAGTCATTTATGAGAGATTCATAAGGTCTTTCTAGAGTACTGTTGTAGTGTAGATATAGATGGTGATAGAACTTTGTCTGGAAGGAACAATGATGATCATACTCTAACAATCACTAAACAAAGTATTAGACAATGTCTATAGTTTAGGGATGATGCCAACACCCCTCTAGAGCTTGAACATGATGAAATCACTACTTTCTTTGCAAACATTAGTTATAAGGGAGGATATGAAGGCAAGCAGATTGTGAAAAGCCTAGTTGACTTACAATGGAGGTTCCTGATTCATCTCTACCAACATTGTATGTCAAAGAGGAAGACAGGATAGAATGATATTCTTGTAATCACATCATTAGCTATATGTGCTTTATGCACAAACAAGCCATTTAACATGTCTGCCTATGTATTCAATGGTCTAGTCTCAAACATTTAAGAACGGATAAGACACATGTTTCTAATGAATCCTAGGCTCCTACTATGTCTCATTAATGAAGTCTTTCCTGACATTGTAACTGAAGGCCCTGTTATGGATATCCCTCATTATGATGCTAAGTCTTACAAGTACAACAAAAAGAAAGATCCCAGGAACTTTTATAGTGGAACTCATTCTCCTTTGTTACCCTAGATGCTTCAATAGATTAATCCTGAAGAACCTATTAAAGAACAAGAGGCTCCTGCTGATGAGCCTAATCAAGATAAAGAACTATCTCCTCATGATCAGCACACTGCCGATGAGCAATGTGATAAAGGACAAAGGACAGTGTCACCCTAGGTTTATGTAGAGGGCGATCTTCATATTGGGCCATCTATTCATCAAACTGATATAGCCTCACCTTTCATGCCCTCATCTATACCATCACCTCAAATAATACCAATCCTATCACCACCAATACAACCCATCATCACTCCACATACTCACCCATAAAATGACCTCATACCTCACCAATTCATCACTCACCTAAATCTCATGTTCAATTATCCCCTGCTTCTACTGGGTATATTGAGTATGGTGACTCTGCCAACTCTTTAGAAGAATCCAAATCATCATCTGATGATGAGGATCATCACAGGCAAATGTCTGTCAGACAAGCTACTTCTAAAGTTGTTCCTTCTGAATGTGTTGCTAAATCAGAAGTGAATAGACTTGATGAGAAGGATGAACTTATTTCTAAGCTGATGAAGAAAGTAGCAAAGATGGAGAAGCTTTTGAACAGAAGATCCAGTATCATTCAAGATAGACTATTGGAGTTGGATGAAAAGGAGAATGAAATAAAAGATCTGAAAGAAAAGCAGAGACTGAAAAGAAAGAGAAAGAAAAGTAGATAGAAAGATTAAAGGCTGCTCTCTAACAATAAATGGATGAAATAAGTGGTCATGATGACACTTTAGCCATTCAGACCATTGCAATAGAAGAACAAGAAGGATTGATTGAAGAGCAAGCTGACATTATCATTGACTTCCAGAACGAGATAGAAAGTCTAAATAAGAGAGTATCTGAGCTGGAACTGCTTGTTGTAATCAAAAGAGAAGCTGGAACTAAAATGGGGAAAGATGATTTGGTTGAGATAAGAGAGGAGAAAAGAAAAATAGATAGTGATAAAGAAAGTACTATTGAAAGCTTATCAGGAGAGAGTAGTGATGACTTAGCTCTTTCTAAAAAGATTAGAGTTTCTGAGGCTGAAAAGGTAGAAGAAACAAATGATTTAAAACAAGATGAATCAAGCATGGAGATGGTGGTCTATACAGAGAGAACAACTGAAATTCACACTGAAGAGGAAAATTTCAGTGACATGATTAAAGTTCTTGATAGCTTCACTGCTGAAGAGTTCATTATTAGTGATGACTTTTGGGATTTATAGTTGATCAGAGGACTGTTGCTAAACTCATTGTAGTGATTCCTCAATCTCCTGTTCAAATTGAGAAGGAATTGAGTATGAAATTAGTGCCTGTTGTATCGTTGACTGATGAACAAAAGGAACTTATTAGAAGATTATGTGAAGAACAAAAAAAGAAAGAAGAATCAGCTGCTGCCATTGATGAAACAAAACAATCAGAGAAGGCTGAAAAGTGCCTCAAGGAGCTGAAAAGACTAAAACTTCCTCTGGTCTAAGAATGCAAACATATACCAGAAAGAGGAAGAACTTATCAAAGAAGGCTAAAGGGAAAAGACCAATGGTGGAAGAAGAACGAAATCAGAAAAAGCGAAAGGATGACCCTAGAAGCCTTGCAGCCACTGCTGAATTTTTAGAAGAACATGAAAAGGCTAAAGCTCAAATGAAAAGGAAGGCTGACTTTGTAGATCTAGAAGAAGGAGAATTTGAGGGTGGCTGTGTGATTGATGAACTAATAGCTCTTGAAAGCCCTATGAAGGAGGAGAAATCAGTATTAAAGATGGTTGAAAAGGCCCAAATTGATGACCTGATGGTGAAAGCCATGTTTTTAATTAATCATGGATATGACCCTCATAAAGTATTTGGGATGACTTATGAGAGAAGGAAGGCAGAGGAAGAAAAACTAAACAAGTTGTTGGACCCCACTTATGAGACTGAGTATGAAAAAGCTCTTTCTCCCAAAGCTTCTTTGTTCAAATTATCCTCCAAGCAAAAGCAGACCTCCACTACACATTCATTATATCCTGATCCCTATAGCATGACTGATAGGGAAATGAAGGAATATCTTTCTAGTCAAGGATTTACAAGGAGAAAGCTAGGCAATACGAATACTAATTCCCTAAGGGATACCATCCTTAGGTTGAATATGAGAAGAAAGAGAGGCTGAAGAAAATGGAAGAGGAGATTACCAGTAAAAAGCCAAGGACCAGAGTATTAGCATAAGACATGCAGCTCACCCATAAAGACCATGTCTCTTTGGCACCTATTTTGCACAAATATCCTAAGTGGTTTGCTGAGCCTTCACAATTGAAACTTCAAGAAGGACTAACCACTGTAGAAATTATTAAAGGTGTGTCTACTCCAAAAGGAAAGACTAATCAGAAGATTATTTCTTGGAAGTATGATAGTGACTGGAACATGTTTATGGTGAAAAGGATTTCAGGGTTGGTGCAATTCTTCATAGAGAACTCTGCTCTTATGAATGCCCTAGAGATTCATGATTTGAAGGAACTAGCAAATTTAGAGTTGATAAATCATAAGGCTATGTTCAGGGGATATGAGTTTAAGGATATTCTAAGAATGTTTAAAAGAATAGACAACTTCAAATCTCTTAAGGCTATCTGCATGAGGAAAGATAGATCCTTTATCAATCCCTTTGAGAAGAAAATAACTAAGCCAACCGAAGAAGTTGTGTTTCCAGAGCTAAAAGTGAAACCAACTGAATCATTAAAAAGAAAGATGGTGGCTAGAACTCATTCCTCCACACCAATCTCTAATGTTTATTATGATGAAAAGACATATGAGTTGGTAATTAAGCGAATATGGGGAGGAAAGGAAGATGTTGAGATTAGATTGTTTGGTGGATCTGAGGTGAGATTTCTAGATGAATCCTATATCCACTACATATACATCAGACACTTTAGAGAAATAACCAGTAAGCTGGGAGAAGAAGACATGCACTTCTTCATAAAATTCATTAAAATTCTGAAGATGGCATATGATCAAATCAGTACCAAGAGAAACAGAGAATGAAGAAGAAGACTCCTCTTCAATTGGGGAACATTATGAAGCTAGAGGTTGATGTGGATGGAGCTTTACTGATACATAGAGATGGGATGTCTACTGTATCTATATGTGTAAGGCCCCATACCCGGGAAACCTCACAGTTGGTTAATCATAGCATAAAATAATTTTAATAACAAAACAACACAGTGGAATAACAAAAACATTTACTTAAAACTTGCAGTTGATATTGTGATCATACATTTGTCCTTTAATTGTTAATAAAACATTGTACTTTTTCCTTTAATTTACAATAAAATATTTCATAAACAAGAATGCCATCCAATGCTCTCCAAGTAGCTCCATGGTGCCATCCCCAGCATCAGCGATTACCTGCCAACAACTATGCATAAAAGTCAGCTTTGCTGAGCGAGTTCTAGTTTTATAAATAAATAAGAAAATATAAACTTTATCCTTCATATAATGACCACACATACATCATAATACATAACATTTCTTGCATCATAATAAGCATGTTCTTTATCTTTCATTCTTTCATTATCTTTCACTTTCATCATAAACGAGATTGCACAAAGCAAGAGCTCCATGTTGATCGACAACAAATGCCAATTCCTGTTGGTACACATGAAAACGGTAGCTACCCCCCGACAGTTGATCCACACTACAAGGAACATAGCCCGCTCATGAATACGGATCCATCATCATAAATTAGACTCACATAAGTAAAGTCTATCATAGTGCTTGCAAGACTTTCCATCATCAAATAGGCCCGGGGGTAACATTCATTAAGTTTCGCTTTTCATTAACATCATCTTCCATTTTAATATATAATACTTAACTTATTAAGTACACAACATACCAAGTACTAGTTGTCATAAAACATAACCGACCCTCCGCGGGACAGTGGGGTTTCGGGGGCGGCCGCCCCTGACAGCGGGATCCTAGGGGCAGCAGCACCTTGTGGGGTACAAGGGGCAATGCCCCTGGCTGGTTATTGAGACCAACTTCTAAACTAAGCTTACAAGGCTAGGATTTCACTACACAGACTGCAGATGAGTAGAAACTTTAAGGGGTTAATTTCTACCTAAATTCGATGCTAATTTCACTGCAAGATCAGCAATTTCGCAACGAGATTCGCCAACAGTTTCGCTACTAGTTTCAACAGCAATTTGACTGGCAGTTTCACTGGCATCTTCGCTGCCAGTTTCGCTACCAGTTTCACCCAACTTTCATTGGAAAACCATGTCTGCAAAACTACCTACGAAACTATACTTTCACAGGAAGTCCTCATAGTTTCGCTAATTGAATATGCAAATTCGTTGGATGCATGTACAGTTTCGCAGATCGTATAAAAATTACGAACCAGCCCGTTTACGTCCAATCTCTTAGTTTATCATCCATGAGGCTAAATCTAGGCTTTATACATGTTTTCATAAGTAAAAATGTGACCTTTGTGCGCTTCTTTGCAAATTTTCAAAACCCAAAACCCTAGAATTTGTGTTTGATCTACAGAAGGGTTTAGAGGTCGATTCTTACCTTGATTTTTTGCTCCTTTCTTTTTTTGATGCTCAAACACCCAGATCTTCAATCCCTTAACCTTTGAAGCTCCAAATCTTGAGTTTCCTTCACTTTCTCTCTCTATTTCTGTCTCTACGAATTTGGTGGCTAGGGTTGCAAATGATGTAGATGGAGGTTGACTTTGTTGCTTAAGGGCTGATTATGGGCCTTTAATCCCATAGGTTGTTGCACCCTGAAAGGATCATACATGTCAACCCAATGGGTGAATTGATGATTGCTCTGCTGGAATCCCTCAAGTCCAAGAAGAAATGCGGATGAAAATCTACTAAGGAAAGAAACAAGTGTTGCCTTCCGCATTTGTTAATGCGGAAGACATAACACTAATGTGGACAAGTGTTTACTCTTCCGCATTGACTAATATGGAAGACATAATACCAGTGCTAAGTAGTTACTCTTCCGCATTGACTAATGCGGAAGACCAAAAGAAGATAAGGACAAGACTTTGCTCATCCGCATTTGACAAATGCGGATGACCGAACAAATGCGCATAAGTATTTGTTCATCCGCATTAACCAATGCGGATGACCAACATACTAATGTGGATGATCAAGTGATGAAATGCTGATCAAGATTATCTCATCCGCATTTGTCAATGCGAATGAACAAGCAAAGATACGGATCAAGACTTAGACTAGTTTCTGATGTAATAGTTCAGGGGTAGTTTAGTCATTTGGTAAGGGCATCTTGTCTGCCTATAAATAGAATAGATAACCTCGTACTGAGGTGACGGCTGATAGATAGAGAATTTTTGTTGTAATTATTCTCTGTAAATCAACTTTGAAATATACAAATACAAAAGCATTTATGAGTATTTTATTGCATTGAATGTTCTTTGATTATTTGTTTCCGCCATTCAATCATTGACTTGATCACCATATTCGATTCACAGTAAGAATATCAATCTTACTCAACCCAGTCAATTGCTATCAGAGCTTTGGCTCTCTGTTCTCTTTCAGATCTGTGCATAGACTGAATAGAATTCAATTAATTTGGTAATCAAGTTGCTAGTAGTGGATATCATTATCTCTACGTAGTAAACAACAAGAATACTCCCGTCAAACAGCAAGAAATCATCACAGATCTCATTCTGAACCTCGAAAGAACTACTTGAACAAGTTGGACTTATCAATCATAATCAATCTTAAAATAAACTCAATCAATACTTACACAAGTTAAAATGGATTCTAATAGTTAGTCAGAACTTGGTCATACACCTAAACCTCCTATGCTTAAACACAAATCTGAGTTTAAACAGTGGAGAATAACGTAGAA
>BJCM01217315.1:0-24207 GCA_018326385.1 Flaveria bidentis | reverse complement strand
CTGCATGATGATGTATGAATGATATGTTTATGTTCCTTATGATGATGTATGTTTATCTTTCCCATGACTTTACGTGTTATGATAATGAATGAACGAAGTATTATGTAACGTAAAGTGAAAAATAATGAAAAAGGAACATGATGATGAATGCATGCATTAATGAATGAATGAAAGAATGTAAGAAATTCTTGCAAGCAAATGTATGGAGGTACACACCCAATGTAGGTGTTAGCTCAACGGTGTGCGGGTTAGCTACCCCAAAGGATGCACATTGGGGTCTTTCTTTGTGATTGACCATATGGATGAACCATTGTTCTGTGTCTTATGTACTGTGACCACCTGGTGCTTGGCACCACCAATGAAGGTCTTTTATAGACTTAGGTCCAGTATCATGAGCATAAACGGCATAGCATATGACAATGATATACCTGAATTTAGCGTAGGTACTGTGACCACTTGGTGTCGGGCACCACCGATGAAGGTCTTTTATAGGCTTAGGCACAGTACCATGAGTATGAAGGGTAAAGTTCATGGTGATGACAAAAGTAAAGAATGAAATGATGAATGAATGAAAGTATGAACTAAAGAATGACGAAGATAATAATGATATTATCTGTATGTATGTATGTATGATGTATGATCACATGCAATAGAAATCAACAGTTTTAAATGAAGGAAAAGTATGTTTTATTATAAAACTAAAACTCATTCAGCAACACTGACTTTTATGCATTTTCCAGTTGGCAGGTGAGCATTGCTGAGGATGGCATGGAGCAGCTACTTGGCATTTTGAATGGCATTCCTTTGTTGGTGTTTTTGCATTGTAATGCGAACGAATGATGTTTTGAAATGAACGCTTGTATTAACTTGCAAAAGCATTGGTAATGATATGAAAATTTATTTCGTTAGACTTCCACTGCAATGTTTTATGAATGTCAAATGTAAAGTATATGTTTTATGTGCGATGATTTACCAATTGTAAGCGTCACGGGAATAGGGCCTTACACCTACGTATCTTGGGACTAACTTCCCTTTCTTTCCAAACCAAACAATTCCTTTCCAAGGAGAGACCTTGAGGAAAACTTGATCCCTAACTTTAAATTCTAGAGGCTTCCGATGGTTGTCGGCATAGCTCTTTTGGCGATCTCTAGCGGGCTTTTGTCTATCTTTGATTTGGAAAATCTTGTCAGTCGTTTCTTGAATGATCTCTGGGCCTGTTAACTGACTTTCACCAATCTTGGCCCAACAAACGGGAGATCTGCATTTCCTTCCATACAATGCTTTGAATGGAGCACCTCCAATGCTCGTATGGTTGCTGTTGTTGTAAGAGAACTCAATCAACGATAAATGAGTGTCCCAAGTACCACCAAAGTCGATTACACATGCTCTCAACATTTTTTCCAACGTTTGTATAGTTCGTTCACTTTGGCCATCTGTTTGTGGGTGATAGGAGGTACTCGTATCTAATCGAGTGCCCATCGCTTTCTGTAGTGTCTGCCAAAATCGTGAAGTAAATCGGCTATCAAAGTCAGATATGATCGACACCGGTACTCCGTGTCTTGTCACGACCTCTTTTATGTACAATCTCGCCAACTTATCCATTTTGTAGTCTTCTCGGATCGGCAAAAAATGTGCTGATTTCGTCACTCGATCCACTATGACCCATATCGAGTCATGCCCGTTGCTCGTTCTAGGGAGTTTGGTAATAAAATCCATGGCTATATTCTCCCATTTCCACTCGGGAATTTCAGGTTGCTGTAATAATCCCGATGGTTTCTGATGTTCAGCTTTAACTTTCGAGCATGTCAAGCATCTGCTGACATACATAGCAATGTCTTTCTTTATGCCTGGCCACCAGTACAGATCTTTGAGATCGTGGTACATCATGTCTGCACGAGGATGAATAGAATATCGTGTCTTGTGTGCTTCATCCATGACCAAGGTACGTACACCTCCCCATCTGGGTACCCATATACGATCCATGAAGTACCATCGTCCTTGCAAATCATTTATTTATGCAACCCTCGGAATTCTTCTCACGTAAGGTTTTCTTCTTTCAATGCCTCACTTTGTGCAATTTAGATGAGCTTTCAAATTCATTTCATTAGTCAACCCCAACGCTCGAGCACGTAGTGGTTTCACATGTTCTTTGCAGCTTAAAGCATCAACCACTACGTTAGCTTTCCCCGGATGATACCGGATTTCACAATCGTAGTCACTAAGAAGCTCTACCCAACGACGCTGTCACATATTAAGTTTCTTCTCATCCAGGATATGTTGGATGCTCTTATGATACGTGTAGATGATGCATGTGGTTCCATACAGGTAATGCCTCTTTATCTTAAGTGCAAATAGTACATCGCCCAACTCCAAATCATGGGTTGTATAGTTCTTTTTGTGCACCTTAAGTTGTCACGAAGCGTAGGCAATCACCTTATCCTTCTGCCTTAGTACACATCCCAATCCTTGATGTGAAGCATCGCAGTATACCAAAAAATCACAAACTTATCCAGATAAGGTTTACACACACGATTCATGATCCTCTTTCGATCAGGAGTAGATAAGTATATCGTCTATGAACACGATCACAAACTTATCCAGTTAAGGTTTACACACACGATTCATTAGGTCCATAAACACTGCTGGTGCGTTATTCAACCCAAATGGCATAACCAAGAACTCATAGTGCCCATAACGAGTTCTAAACATTGTTTTCGGTATGTCATCCTTGAAAACCCTTAGTTGATGATATCCGGAACGAAGGTTGATCTTGGAGAAATACGAAGCTCCTTGCAGCTGATCAAACAGATCGTCGATCCTGGGGAGAGGATACCGATTCTTCACGGTTAACTTGTTCAACTCACGGTAATCGATACACATGCGGAACGACCCATCTTTCTTTTTGAAAAATAATACCGGTGCTCCCCATGGTGAGTGACTCGGCCGAATAAGTCCCTTCTCCAGTAGTTCCTATAACTGACTAGATAATTCTTGCATTTCAGATGGTGCTAACCGATATGGCGTCTTTGCTACCGGTGTAGCTCCATGTACCTACTCTATACGAAATTCCACCTATGGTGGAGGAGGCAGACCGGACAAGTCATCAGGGAATACATCTGGCTAGTCTCGTACCACTGGAATATCTGCTAATTTCCTCGCCTCTTTCTTCTTTTCTACAACATGAGCCAGAAAAGCGTAGCACTGCATTTGTAAACTTCGGCGTGTTTTCATGCAGGAGATAAGCTTTAGATTCCTTCCCAGTTGTTCTCCTTGAACTCTGAGCACCTCCCCGTTTGGCATGGGGATTCGTACTACTTTGTCCCGACAAACAATCTCAACTCCATATTTCGACAACCAATCCATTCCCACAATCACGTCAAAACTTCCTTACTCAAAGGGTATCAGATATATATCGAAGGCATGGTCCTCCAATATCATCGAGCACTTTCTAATGATCTCATCGGCTTGAACAACCCTACCATTGGCCATTTCTACGAAGTAGCTAGTTTCTAGCCTACTAGGACTCAAATCAAGCAATTGTACAAACTCAGAAGATATAAAGCTGTTGTCTACTCCAGTATCAAATAATATAGATGCGAAGTGATTATTGGGTAAGTGCATACCCTTGACAACATTCGGGTCCTGACGGGCATCATTAGCTCCAATGACAAATGCACGTCCTCGAGCTGTTTTCCCTTGATTCGTCGGGCCTTGATTTCCAATTATGGCCATTACCGGTTGCTGGTTGTTCCCTTGCTGACCAGGTGCCCGATTCAGTCTGGGGCACATGTTTATGTAGTGGTCAGGGCCTCCACACTCATAACATCCTCTTGCTTTCCCGGCGGAGTTAACCGCATTGACCGGTGCCACTAGATTCGGCGCCACTCTGTAGTCTTTTGCTAGATGCCCCGGGCCTCTACAGTTCACGCACACCCGACACGACATTGCTGGGGGATGTTCGAAGTTGCACCTGTCATATTTCGAGTGCGGCCAAACTTATTCTCTCTTACCCTGTGTCATGGCCATGAAATTTCTGGTTGTCCTGGCCTATTTGTCAAATTTCCCGGCACTAGACCGGCTCGTTTCCCCAACATCCTTTCTCTTCTCTGCTTCTCTTCCCAATACCCCTGTTCTCACCATCTCGTCAGTTAGAGCGTCGGCCTTCAGAATTGCACTCGGAATCGTAGGAGGAGCAGTTGCAGTTACCATTGCCTGGATTTTAGGCGCAAGTCCCCAAATATACCTCTCGATCTTCTTTGATTCCGGAGTGACCAGATGTGGAACCAATCTTGCCAACTCGTGAAAATGATCACTGTAAGCTGCGTGCCCAGCCCCCACCATAGCATGATTCCAGAATTCATGCTCTAGTTTCTGCATCTCGTTGAGGGGGCAGTATTCTTCAGTGATCAGTGCTTTAAACTCATCCTATGACATCTGCATCACTGATTCTCTTTCCCTCGCCTGAACCTGGGTGTTCCACCAAGTTAGTCTCTTGCCCTGTAGAGAACACGTGGCATACTTGATCTTCTGGCTGTCGAGGAATTCGCTGATGTCAATCACTGCCTCCATTTTCTCGAGCCACCTGGTTAGGGCTATCGCTCCACCTTTCCTATCAAAATATTTCGGTTTGAAGGCCATAAATTCCTTGTACTAACATCCCCTTCTAGCATTAACAACTCCAGTCTCATTACCGGCTGTTCTACCATTCCCGGTCTCCTGATTACTCTCATTCCCAGTCGGGTTTCCATTATCCTCTTTATCATTGCCACCATCCCCGTGGGGGTGGTGATTCTAAAGAGCATCGCTCACTTGGGCCACAATAGTCGGGATCAGTGCGGCTAGCTGTTGAGCGAACAGAGCTGCCATGTCAGAGTTTCATGTTCCTTGATTGTTACTGACAGGGCCATCACTTGTTATTGGTGCTTTACCTCTGCCTCTGCCTCTGCCTCTGCCCCTCGGGGCTTTAATTCCGCCAATGTTGCTGCGGGTAACTCTTCAAGGAGGCATTTTCTAATCACAAAAGTAGTAAACACATAAGCTTTAACCATTATAAGGTATATTGTTCATACCACTCACCAAAGTCCAGTATTCCAAGTTAATATCACACTTGTTGTTACCACACATCACATACAAGTTGTGTAGTTCTCACACCATGTATGGGTAATGTTCCAACAGTAATCCATCATAATAATTGCAATTCCATGCATATAATCACGTTAGTCTAGTGAAGGTTTTCTATTTCCCTCTCTTTCGAGGGTTCAGACATAACCTCCTCAGGGTAAATCTCAATGTCCGTGGTGAAGCGCAATAGCATGATCTATGAAGATCTCTTCGGGTTCAGACATAAACCAACTCGGCGCGCAGAGGGAATAGAAGATCCAATAGAAGCATCCCATAAAGAGTGAGCATAAGGGCTCCCTCATAGGATGAAAAGATCACAAAACGGATAGTTAAACGAACAAGTAATGAGGAACACATATGAGATATAAAATGCACACAACCCTAGCATGCAAATCTACGTGAAGGTTCCTAGGTTATTGTCTACGTCAAGTGTATTGGCTAATTCTCTATAACCAATGGCTCTCGTACTAGTCTATCACACCCCCGCTAAGAGCGGAAACACGAGGATGTAATGAGACAGGATCGTCATAACACATGATAAGCACTAGAGATGCAATATAATAAATGATGACAAGCGTGTCATGACGACACCCGACACAAAGGAGACTTGTGTCGTGTTTAGTCAATATTCACGACAACATAGCCATAAGCATAACATGATATATGATTCATATAAACAAATAAGTTAACATTATAATGTATTTCCCACAACCCGGGAACAAGTATCAAAAGTATCATGTTGATTAAAATAGACTACAACAACGTTCCAAAAAGTATGTTTATCAAGTATGTTCAGTCTCAAAAATGCATCCTAGGGTCTCCACTAAGGCAGCACACCTAGATCTTCAATTAGCATTGTCACCTGAAAAGATATGCTCAAAATGGTCAACAAAATTATTGGTGAGATCGTAGGTTTAAATAGTAAATAAGTAATTGATGTTGTAAAGTAATTGTTGTGAGATACCGTGAATACAATTATAAGTAAGCAAAATAACATGACATGAGATTTACAACCAAACCTAACGACGTACACACAGAATCTTGTCGGAATATATTCACCCAAGGCCCGTTCCTGGCTACTGTTGGTACTAACTAGTATACCAACAAACAAGGGTAGGGGTGTCAACCCAGTAGTACTACCAATACCTATCCGTTAGTTCCCACACTTGATTTAAATGGTTGCAAAGAAAGTACCACACAACGAACTCAAGCATGTATCAGATAAGTACTCACAAAACAGTAACACGTTGATTCCAAGTATGTAAATTGTATGTAAGTTGTAAAGCATAAAAAGTTGGTGAGCATACTTTTACCCCAAGTTTGTAAATGATTGAAAAGTTGTATATGCATAAAAAGGGGCCACGAAACTCATTTGTTAAGTGGTTAGTATGAATGATCAAAGTTTTCCAAATGTTGTATGTAATGAACGGTTAAACACCTATTGACAGTTATTGTTAAGCATTAATCATATGTATAAACTAAATAGCAACGTTCGGTCGGTTCGGGTTGTATCGGTTCGGTCGCGTGTAACACATACAAGAGGACACACGTATTAGATCTTATGTAGATTCAAGTACTAGAAACCGTCACCATTGCCGGTGATATTTGAGTAAAAGTTCCATTGTAATAAGAGAAGTATTTGTTAAATATTAGTAGTCACGAATCGATCGTTGATAATTGTAAAATGTTAGGTTGATTTGATTTGGGATAACACTAGTAAATTTGTTAGCATTGACTTTAATCTTTGTGATTAGCAATGGCAACCGTGTTGATATCACCTTAACATCACACGACATAAAAGAAGGAATTCACACACAACAACTTCAGTCGCACGACAGGACCAGACGCACAAATCAACACTCTATTCGCACGAATCAACCCTCATTCGTACGAATCAGCTGTACGAATCAGCTTCATTCGTATGATTGAACCTTCATTTGCGCGACTGGCATTCAGTCGTACCACACAACACTCAATCACACGATTCAACCTCCATACGCATGAATCAACCTTCATTTGTACGAATCAACTTCATTCGTACGACTGAACCTTCATTCGTACGATTGGCCTTCAGTCGTGCGATACACGAACAATCACACACATCCATTCTTTCGAATGACTCAATCGCACACAACATTCATCCGCATTGCCTGAATAGCACACATTCATTTGATCGCATGACTCAGTCGCACGACATACCCAGTCACACAACTCAGTCGCCCGAATGACTCAGACGCATGACTCAGTCGCACGACTCACCCAGTCGCACGGCTAGTCGCATGAGAGACCCAGTCGCCAGAATAGAAGATTCGTGACTACTACTGTGTAGAGCAGCCTTCGGCTGCTCTGAGCATGAGTTTTACACCACGAGGACATCCAGAAACACTCTACAAACAGACTCAAACAAGACGAACACGAAAAAAGACATCACATGCACCCACACGACCTCATGTGTTCGGGTTGGACCCGAACACCCGAAACCCTAAATGGACAGCAGTGAAGTAGCAAGAAAAGGGACAACCTAGGTCGTCTACCTGCAAGAATGGAGTAGACTCGATGCAAGGAAAGAGATGAAAATGAAGACGAGAATGAAGAAGAAGAAGATGAAGAATGGGGGCTAGGGCTGGAAAATGGGGTTTATATACCCAGCCCAAGTTTGGAAAATGACACATTTAGTCCCTACACTTAAATCCCCGAATTCCCAAATTTGTTTCGGTTGAAAACAACTTTAATAGGTTAGTTATATTGTTGATAAAAATGCATTTTATAATAATTGGTACTTTATAATGGTTTTATTAATGACAATAATATTATATAGAAACGATATATTTAGTGATAACGATGATGAAATTTGCAAAAGTTTAAGCATAGCAGACATTTCAACGATAGCACAAGCATAAAGATGATAAAGCAAGTATAATATCCACACGAATAGTTTATAAGGATGAGGAATGAACGATCAAAGAAAAGTTAACGGAAGCCACATTAATTTACGGACCTTGAGGTGATAGATGTCACAACCAACATGTTGAAAGTAGATCATGCTATAACTGTGGAAAGTATGGGCACATTGCGACTTACTGTCCTTATTATCAGACACCAAAGAAAAAAGTTGAACTTTATGACACTAAAGCAAGCTCTTCCAAAAGAAGCTCCATGACTCCACCAAAAAGAGTCAGTGAACCTAAAGTTCTACCTATCAGCCAGTCGTCTGTTAATCACAAACAAGCCTTACATAAAACTGGTTTATGGAAAGAGAAGTCCATCATTGTATCTGATAATGATAACAAGAAGAAAACATATCTTCCCTCACCCTCAAAAGGTCAATGGATAGAATTTATGATGTGTGATGCCTCTGGGTCACCCAAGCCAGTTAAGGCTTCGGTCCCTAACCTCAACTAATGATTTCCATTGAATATGCAGGATGTTTGCTATAGTGTTGATACTAACACTTGGATCGTAGATAGTGGAGCACCAAGGCACATTACTGGAAACCAGGCACTCCAGTCAAACGTCAAAAAAATTAAAGGAGGTCATGATTTTTTTGCTGGAAACAAAGGAGGTTACATCACAACTCAAGGGGAAGTAGGGAACCAAAAACTGAAGTTTGACAAGGTAAAATATGTTCAACAACTTCAAAACAACTTACTTTCTATATCCTAAATATTGATAAAGGATTTAAGGTAGTATTTGACAATAAGAAGTGCTATGTCCTAAAAGAAGACTATGTGATCCCGAAGGATCAAGTCTTAATGTCGGCTTCAAGATATAATAACCTTTATGTCGTGGATCTATCAAAGGCCTTCACAACGGATCATCAAGTTCAGTGCTTCTTGTCAAAGGCTACTGAGAAGGATTCTATCTCCAGTCATAGGAGAATGGGACACATCAATCCACGGAAGATGAACCACTTGATCCAAAATGATCTAGTGCGAGGAGTGAACATCAAAAACTTCCAACTCCTGGATTTTTGTGTCACCTGCAAGAAAGGCAAACAGAAGAAGAAGTCTCATAAGGAAAAGAAGGTTCATTCCATTGAACTGCCTCTTGAGCTTCTTCACATGGATCTGTTTGGTCCAGTCAGTACAAGAAGCATCGCAGGTGACTTGTACTGCTATGTAGTTACAGATGACTACTTAAGATTCTCTTGGGTGATGTTTCTGAACTTAAAATCAGAAACATTTGAGTCATTCAAAGAGTTAATAACTACACTGGAGTCACTATTCAAGCTGAAGGTAAGACAAGTACGCTCAGACAACAGAACCGAGTTCAAGAACCAATGGATGGAGGCTTTCTGCAAAGAAAAGGGAATTGTTCACCAGTTCCCTTCCCCCTACACTCCTCAGATGAATGGAGTTGCTGAGAGAAAGAATCGCTACTTGATAAAGACAACACGAACAATGCTAGCAGACTTGAAACTTCCCATCCATTTTTGGAATGAGGCAGTTGCCAATGAGTGTTACACGTTAAATCAAGTTCTGGTGGTAAAACGTCATGGCAAGACGTGCTACGAGTTACTTCAACGACGTAAACCAAATTTAGAGTATCTCGAACCATTTGGCGCACCGTACACCTTATTGAAGAAAACTCAGGAAGGCAAGTTCAGCGAGAAGGCTGAAAAAGGAATCTTTCTAGGATACAACATTCCGAATAAGGGAGTGTACAACAACTCAATGGGTCAAGTAGAAGTGTGGTGTAACATGGACGTTCAGAGATGTACCACCCCTCCTGCTGGAAAAGGATCCACATTCTTTTTCGATTATGATGGTTCTTCAAGTCCTTCAACATACCTCTCTCCAATTCAGACGATGAATTAGCAGCCAAAATGATGTATGATGTCTTAAATACACCATCAAAAGACTCAACATCTTCTGGTTTACAAGGTGAATCGTCTAACCATTCAGGGGGAGCACTCGAGGTAAGTGACTCCTCCTCTGACGATGAAGCCGTGGAGAATGACCAGAACAATCAGGAGGAACAGGTTCCCACTCCTGCAAGTCCAAAAGCATCTGATGTTGATGCCTCTGAGTCTTTGGAACCTCACACTCCTACTGCCTTAGATCCAGAACCAAACGTTCATAATATGAATTCCGAGGTATTTGTTCCCACTACTCCTAGATCACGCCTAAATGTCAATCATCCTCTGGACAATGTCGTTGGGGATGTCAGATAAGGAGTTCAGACAAGAAATCAGCTATATTATGCTGATTATGCCTCGGTAATGGAAAAAGGATACGTTCATGATGGTGCATATTGTTGTTTTGTGTCTCAGTTTGAGCCAAAATACGTCAGTGAAGCCCTAAATGATAAGGCATGGGTGAGTGCCATGTAAGAAGAACTTCTTCAGTTCAAGAAGTTAGGTGTATGGACACTAGTGGATAGACCTAAGGGTGCTAAAGTCATTGGCACCAAATGGGTCTGGAAATATAAGAAGGATGACCAAGGTGTCATCATCAGGAACAAGGCTTGACTTGTAGTTCAAGGATTTCTACAAGTAGAGGGAATTGATTACAATGAAGTATTTGCACCTATGACGAGAATGGAAGCCATCCATATCTTCCTAGCCTAAGCCTCTTACATGAAGATTAAAGTCTATCAACTGGATGTAAAGAGTGCATTTCTTCATGGTGAAATCCGGGAAATAGTGTATGTCAGTCAACCCGAAGGATTTGAGGATCCATATCATCGGGACAGAGTTTACAAACTTGATAAGGCTCTCTACGGGCTTGACCAAGCCCCGAGAGCATGGTATGATAAACTTTCAACTCATCTTGTGAAACACAGATTTCCCAGAGGTGTAATTGATTGTACACTGTTCATCAAAGAAAAGGATGGTGATCTACTGCTTGTTCAGATTTATGTTGATGACATAATCTTCGATACCAAGAACGAAGACTTATCTAAAGATTTTGAAGTAGTAATGAAGGTAGAATTTGAAATGATTGCCATGGGAGAGATGAAGTTCTTTCTCGGGTTATAGGTGGATCAAACACCAAAGGGGATATTTCTACAACAGACCAAGTATGTAGGGGATATTCTCAGTCAGTTTGAAATGGAGAATGGTTCCGCAGCAGGGACTTCACTTGCTACAAATCATGATGTAGCACCTGACAAGAATGGTATCTTGTCGATGCCACCATGTACCGAGGAATGATTGGTTCCCTCATGTACCTTACTGCCTCAAGACCTGATATCATGTACGCGACATGTCTTTGTTCAAGATATCAGGCAAAATCAAAAGTTAACCATCTTATAGGGGTCAAGAGGATATTTCGTTATCTAAAAGGTACACCAACACTTGGGTTGTGGTATCCTAATGACGATGATTTTGAGCTTACCGCGTACAATGATTCGGATTACGGCGGCTACAAGATATACTACAAATCCACCTTAGCAAGTTGTCATTTCTTTGGGTGAAGATTAGTCATGTGGCAGTGTAAGAAGCAGACATATGTTGCTATGTCAACTTGTGAAGCTGAATATGTTGTTGCAGCAAGCTGCTGTTCTGAAATCATCTGGATTCAACAGCAGATGCGGGACTACGGTTTGAAATTTTCTAACACCCCAATATTTGTTGATAACTCTACTACAATAGCCATTACGAAAAATCCTGTCCAACATCCTAAGACCAAACACATCGGCATTATATCACTTTATACGTGATTGTTTTGAAACGAATCTAATCGATGTTGTTAAAATAAATACGGATTTTCAACACGCTGACCTCTACACAAAAGCCTTTGATAAACCACGTTTTCTATATTTGTTAGAGGTCAACGGTGTTAAAAAGAAAAGTGATGTCATTCTAGAAGATGAACATGTTTAGTCCGATGTGTCGAGACCATTTTTCATTTATTTTTTATTTTATTAAATTAATTTTAGTGTTTTTATTTGTTTCGCCTATTAAAATCCAAAAATCAAAATCAGTTTCAGTTTTAGAATTTTAAGGGGAGAATAGGTTATGTTATGAAAAAAATGAGGGAGGAGGACATGCTAGCTGATAGAAATGAGATCAGATCTATGAAACTGATTTAATGTCTATGGAAAATGATATTACACAGGAACAAAGCATTCGGGACTTTAAAAGATTAAATTGAATTAGATGCGAAATTTAAAGTATAAGTCTGAGAAGTCTGAGCAATATAAAAGGAAAATGATAGTAAAACTGGCTACTACTAGGTAACACAAAGAAAGTGGATCTAGAGGTTGTTAGACCACTACATGATGTGTCGGTAGATTCAACACAATAGATGATTAGACATCATTGGTGAATTCAATTTAAACTAAGTTGTTCAACTGACTATGGGTTCCCATCTTATCACTGGTTAACACAATTAGTTATTTCCAAAAAGGGGTGACAAGCAAATAAACGCCACAAATGTGTGCGGATGACCACAAAAAGAGCAAAGCACGAAAATTTGAAAAAATAAACGCAATCAAGCTATTAACCAATGTTGTTGGTGCGTTATGCACAAAAAGAAAAAATTATGCTCTAACAAGAAGATAGGTTGTGTGCCTCTCTGTTGTGCGATGGCAATGACCTGAGGATAAGCATAACCTAGATATTCTAGAGTTCATTGTTGTTTGCCGCCTCTCTGATGTGTCGTGGCACTGACCCGAGGCTTGGCTTCTCTTTGAAAGCTCTAAGAATAGTTTATTTTGTCAAAATAACCATAGACCGCTCAAAAATCTCCTGAGGAATGTTGATTACCATAAAAGCGTGGGATCCACAAATATTGGTTGAAATAATTAAACTTAACATATCACCAATCTGTGTCAAAAGTCTGTTTATGGATTAAAGTGGAGAGTATACCGGCAATCATCGTGGTTGCAATTCTTGAAAATCCAAATCAATGTGTGCATCTTATAGTCCCAGTATGATTTCCTAAACTTGCTAATGACTCTCAATGAAAACAAGAATCTAGCATCAAAAAATTTGGTAACATGTCCTGAATTATTTGAAATACCTGTATGATTCCATAATGAATCGTAACAGTGTTGGTCAAAATAACTTGAAGTTGTACAGTGCTAGGAATAATTCTGTTAGATTTCTATCATAGGAATTCCACCTCACACAAAATCACAAAAACATGTTTAGTGTTATCTTTTAATGATAGTTCTTTATTTTGTTTAACTTTTTACTCAATTTAGGTTTATATGTCGGACTATGCCGTGGAATTCAATCTACGATTTAATCACTTGAAAGGGTCATATCTGAGGTGACCACACATGTTTTCAAATGTCAAATGAGTCATGTCTGAGGTGACAAATTGTTATAAAAGGATCACATCTGAGGTAATCAAAGGTTTTCTAAGTTAAAATGATCATGTCTGAGATGATCAAATGCTCAAAATGTTTATTCAAAAGTTAACAAGGGCTAAGTATTGAAGTGTCATAAGGTTAAACTCATAAGTATGAACCATTCGCATGACTGGACCATAATTATGGATCAGTCGTATGATTGAATCACACTTGTGAACCATTCGCCCGATTGGAGCATGAGTATGAACCATTCACCTCACTGGCTTACAAGACTAAGCCATTCCGCTAAATGAGTAAGTCGCCTGACAGAAACCCAGTCGGCCGACTGAATGCAATCGACTGAATCAATCGCACGACTGAGATCCAATCGCGCGAATGAAAAGAGAGAATGGATCCAGTCGTCCGATTGAAACCAGATTCAGTATAAATAGGTCTAAAGTCGGTCACATTTGTTCATCACCCTTCAATCGCCCAAAATTCACCAATAGTGTCGTTACTCTGCTCGATTCTCTATTGATCTTGTTTAACCACAAAGTTTTGTATTCTGATGATCGGTAGTGTTTATACAGGTACAATGCGTTGCAATCTACTCAAATGGAAGTCGTTTTGTGCCCTAGATGACTGAATTTGGCCCTAACAAAGAACCGAGACTTATTTGGATTAATAAACTAATAAAACTAAGTAAAAGGTTGAAATCAAGGATATTAGGTGCTAAGTAGGGTGATTACGAGTCTAATGAGCCAAACCACGATGTCTAATATTAAGATTTGCTCATAATTTGAATTTCAATCGAGCAGACAGTCTGACATGCGAATGGGCACCCTGATGATATTGAATCGCACGACTGAGCTGGGCTAATGACTCAGTCGGCCGATTAAATGAGGCGTATGAGTTCAATCGCCCGATTGAACGCAATCGCAGGCTTAGTCACCCGACTGAACTCAGTCGCTGGCTCACTCACCCGACTGAACTCAGTCGCTGAATCAGTCGCCCTATTGAACTCAATCGTATGATCAGTCAACCGACTAAACTCACTCGTATGATTCAATCGTACGATTGAACCAGATTGATCTTAAATAGTTTAAAGTGAAATGGGTTTTGTTATATGCTGATCTAATATGTATGTGTCTTGTGTTACTGATTCATGGCAGATCGGTAGATCATAAACACTAAGCACAATATTTTTGCTCACCTGGATGCCACCACTCAGAATGTTGCCAAGTTTGCTAGCATTATTTCTTTCCTGAAGAGATCAAGGATACATCGAGCGATATCTACACCATGCACTCCCTACCAGTCTATACAACAGGCCTTTTGGGAGGGTGCATTAGTTGACCGATCTAGTGAGCCCTACTGCATACGGAGCACCATCTTTGTGTAAGAGATAGAGGTGACAGCGGCAGACCTTTGATGTGTACTGGACCTGGGTGATGATGCTGCTCACCCCATCAAGTTACACTCTCTGACTGTGAGGGGATCTTTTTTCAGGATGAAGTACTCTGGGGACATCAATGCAGGTGTGTTAAACAAAAGCAACTTGTGTCCCCAGTTCAAGTACTTAGCACACGTCATACTAAAGTGCATTGCTTCGAGAAGGGGTGGATTTGATGACTTATCAGACCAAATCCAAAATGCCAACGTGGCACTGGTGCTAAATCACCCCTTCAACTTCTCCAACATGATTTTCTCCTACTTGATCAAGAATATAGAGGCAAAAGGCAAAGAGGGATTCTGCATGTAACCGAGATTTCTTCAGATGATCATCGGCGAGAAGCTCCCTTCTTTGCCTAAGGAGAGCCATGATGCAGTATCACTTGAGGTGATGGATGACACCACATTGGGCCGCATGAAGGTGTAAAAGGGAAAGCAGGTTAAGCCCCCTGTGAGGAGATTGTTCGGGCATCTGGCCCGAGAGGATTACGTGGTGCCGACAAGGCGTAAGTCGCGCCACGAGGAGAGTGATTCAGATGTAGAGCAGATTGCTCTACCCGCCGATGTTTCAGATGGTGATGATCATGATAATGATGAGGGAGGAGATGGTTAGGGTGGACTCAAACCAGCTCCTATTCACCCTAACTTTCAGATGGAGGCGGAGGAGTCTGAGGAAGAATCTCTGGTGCGAACGGTGGGGAGCTATGTCGTATCCACAGAGAGAGGAATAAGAGCGGTTGGGGACGCCAAGGGGAGTCCGGGGATGCTGCTGCTGATGATACAGATCCATCATATACCCCGGACCCGCCCTGCAGCCAAGGGGGAGCCATAGTGCCTAAAGGCACAAGGAAGAAGAGAATGGCTCATCCCTATGGCAAGAAGGGGAAGAGACTAAAGTTCACATTGACCTCTGCTACAGCCACAACCACTACCTTAACCACTACTACCACCACCACATCCACCACTACCATCACTCCACCTACCACCACTACCACCATTCCACCTACCACCACTACTACCACCTCACCCACCACCACTACCACAGCCACTCCACCACTTACCCACACCACTTCCACCACCACTACAACTTACCCATCACCAACCACATATATACCACCTCTCATATTCACCACTGCCACCACCACAACCACTAGCCACCAGGCAGGACCATCATATCACCCATCTTTTCCCTCAGGATCATCTCTACCTCCCAGTGGGGTAGAGGAATAGCTTTTAGCACTAAATCGTATGGTGCTGAAGCTATTGCCTGCCGCTGACGAGAAGACTGCTCAGCTACGACAGCTAATGGAGCTAACTGCAGCACAATCACAGCAGATCTCTCGGTAGGCACAACAAATAGAGTAGCAGGCTCAGCATATGGCTACTCAAAGTCAAGAGATTTCCAAACTCAAGGAGCAAAACATGCTATCTACTAAGAAGATCGAGGAGTTGGAGGATGCCAAAAGGACCATCATGGTCAAACTTAAAGGCACAAAGGATGAGCCTCTAAAGATCCAAGAGGGAGATGGTGATGATGGTGATGAGGATGATAGTGATAAAGAGGATGACACAGAGGGATGTGATGAAGAAGAAGAAGGAGATCCATCTGCATCGGGTGCCATACCAGCTAGTGAGAGGCGGAACAAGAAGAATCAAGATCAAGGTGCCTCAACATCAGCCCCTACTGCAGAAGAGCACATGATTCAAGATCAGAGTAATGATTAGATATTTGTGTATTTTGACAATTTATGTAATTGAATCACGTATTAATAACTTATGAAATGAATGGTTGTGTATATATTAGATTATTTAACTGTCTTGATTATCTACTAATGAATGATGTGTTACATTTTTAAATCAAGCAGATCCAAACTTTCAACAAGATGGATACGATATTGCTCCCCTTCAGCAGATCAATACTCAACTCACAGTGATTCTTGATCTGCAAGGGATAGTTAGGAGGTCTGTGAGTTACACTCCTGAAGAAGGAGAAATAATTCACGACCTTACTAATGAGCATCTAGCTCAAATGTTCCAACTTAATCCAGATGAGATCGTGAAGGATGCTCCTAGAGTAAATGCGGACAGTGACGATGAGCTGAATGACATAGACGAGATAGAGATTGAAGATGTCACGACACAGCATTATCCAGAGTATGCTGACAACGAGAGAAATGTGGTCCCCAATCTGGGTGTCACTCTTGTCAATGATATATTTGAAAAACTGGATAAGATGGAGGAGGAGTCGGAGAAAAATAAAGATCAAGCCCAAGCCTTGGACGCCGATGTCAACATCAAAAAGGCTGAATGGGCGGCATGTTTTGCAGAGATCAGAGCCCAACGCAATGCTCCAAAGCGCTACACCAAGCTCAACAAAGTGAAGAAGCATCTGAAGGTGTGAGGAAAGATCATAGCATGGGCATACTTTGATGATCTAAATGTGTATGCTTTCAAGAGAGAGAAGGGGATTGAGTACTTCAGATTCCCACATGATGTGAAGACTCTACCCGGTTTTGAGCATAACCAGCTAGCTAAATTGAAGTTGCTATATGCTGATCCTCGAAAGATGTCAGGTTGGTTTGAAGTAGCTTTGAAGAGAGAGTACCACACCAGGTGGGTCAACTTCAAACCTCAACAACCAATGAGGTATATTAGAAGATCTAAAGTTGATGCCATTACTGGAAAGCCAAAGATTGTGCTAAAATGGAGTCCTCCGTGCATAATGTCGAGAATCCCTCTAAGGGAAATGCCTCAGGACTTCAATCCACACTTTAAATGGTGGTACTACGATTGGAGAACAGGTGAGGCAGTCATAGTGTTGAACAGAGATAGAAATATGGAAACAATCAGGGTGTTTGACCTGATGTGGCTCACAAACTTGTCAGCTAATGATGTTTACACTTTATGAAAGTAGCCACTGTTCTATGACGCGCAAGACACTGTACAAGCCCTCCAGTTTCAAACTGTAATAAGGCTATGTTTTGATTTTGAGATACATGTTGGAGCTACAAGAGAGGAGAAGTACAAGAAGTTTGAAGAACTGATGAAGAATGTTAGACAATAGAGTAAACTAGGTCCAAGGGGGAGTTTGTAGATACATGTGTACCTAGTTTAGGAGCTCAAATGTAAAATGTCTTTCATGTATGTAATAGAATGGGTATTGAATGAAATATATTTTGTTGTTATGCTTATAATGTTGAATATTTCATTGCCTAATGTTTGATAACACATACTAAACTAACTATATAGGATTGTGGTTGTTTGAATAGATCTCTTAGTAAAGTAATGATTGAGAAACATATTCAAACTTAGTCATATGAAGTTTTCATGTGAATGGCCCATGCTAATGGACCATACGCATGAACAACTTCATGCTAATGAACCAGTCGCACGACTGAACCAGGAGACTGGATCAATCACACATATGTGACATGAGATTGACTCAGTCGCACGACTGAACACTCAGTCGTGCAGATGAATCAACCGCATGACTCAGTCGCACGACTGAATCATGCTAATCGTTTAGTCACACGAATGAGAAACCCTAACCTATAAATACCTATGTACTAAATCGTACCCTAGCTGTTCAGAGACTTCATAGAACCTGTTCCAAGTTCATAGATCGCAATAAATCGATTTGCAATCGTTCTTAACGTTTAGATTCAATCTAAGATCGATTCTACGTGCTTTCTCACTGATTGAATCGCCAATCAAATAGGATTCCACACTATTTGAGTTGGTATACACGTAAATCAGTTAGTACTCCATCCCGTACACGGTCCTAACAGAACCCCTTATCAAGCAGCTCTTGCAATTGCTCCATCAACTCTTTATCTCAGTCGGAGCCAATTGGTATGGTGCCTTGGCAACAGGTTGGGCACGTGGCATCAAATCAATCTGAAACTCAATCTCTCGATCAGGTGGCACTCCTGGAAAGTCTTCGGGAAACACATCTAGAAAGTCACACACAACTGGGACATCGGATAGTTGTGGTGTTGATGTTTCCACATCCTTCACAAAAGCCAAGTAGGTGCTACATCCACGCCTCATACACTCCCGTCCGGCGCTGTCAACCAAATCATCTTCTTGCGACACACAATGTTCGCCTCGAAGTCCGCTAGCCAATCCATCCTAAGAACCAAATCAAAACCACCTAATGTCATTACGAATGGTCTAACCAGAAATTTGTGACCTTCTAGTTCCACGTCATAACCTTCTATTACCTTAGAAATCCTGGTAGACTTACCTATGACAGTTTCTACATCAAAGGGCGTATCAACACTCCTACTACTAACGGGCAGTTTAGCCTAGAAAGCAGCAGAAATAAAACTTTTACTAGCACCTGATTCGAATAACACAAAAGCTAAAGTTTGGTTCACTAGAAAAATACCAGACACAACATTAGGGTCTGTCCTAGCCTCCTCTTGTGTCATCGTGAATGCCCTGGCGCTCGCCCTTGGCCCTCGGCTTCTTACAGTCTCTACTCATGTGGCCCTACTCCCTGCAATTGAAACATCAGACTATATGACAGTCCCTTGCTACATGCCCCATCTTCCCACATTTAAAGCACAAGTTCGACCCCAGCCTACATTCCCCTCTATGCTTCTTTCCACATCTACCACACTTCTTCGATCCTGCACTAGATGTGGCCATACGGCGGTCATCCACTTATGCCTTCTTATTACTCGTCGGGACACCACCACGACCAAACCTTTTCCCATTCCAATTCCAGTCACCACCCCCATTCCTGCTACCTTCGGTCACCACCACAGTCCTCTCATCATATATTCTCCCTATTAGATCCACCGCCGCCCTAAACGTGCTCAGTTGGGCAGTGATCATGTTCCTTCGAATATCCTCCTGCAAGCCTTGAATGTATCTCTGGATCTTTTGTGACAGAGGCATCAATTGATCGAGCACCAGCCGTGCTATTTCATAGAACTTGGTGGTGTACAACTGTTGTGTCATGGTTCCCGCCTCCAGCTACAGGAACTCCCTCTCAACTTTGTCCATTTCTTTATAAGGACAGAACTCCTCAATCACCAACTTCTTCAGTTTGGACCATCTCATCCTCCCAATTGCCTAACTACCCTTGACTTGGACTATATTGTCCCACCAGCATAGAGCCGAGTCAACAAACGAGTGGGCAACAAATTTGACCTTTTGATCCTCTCAGCACTCGCTGATATTTAAAACAACTTCCATTTCTCTCACCCATCGGTGAGCAGCAGCAGCAGTGCCATTACCGTCAAAAATAGGGGGCTTGCATCGATGAAACGCCCTGTAGTTATAGCCTCGTGCCGCCTCCAGGGCAGGCTCTTCTTCTTCCTCTTCCTCTTCATCATCAAACATAACCGTCTCAGTCTCGGGTTGTCTTCTTTAACCCATATGTCTATTCCTTTCCCTTCTCTCCCTCATCTCTAATAGCCTTTATCACTTCAGTCACCACAGACGGTAGGATCGTCTGCATGACCTAATGCACTTCCTCCATGACCGCCTCCTTCACTGAGGCTCTCAGATTAGCACTCTCATCTCCGCCCTCCGGGTATGGGGTCTCGGGTTCCTCATGAACCACCTTTTTGGCTCTAGGCCTTCCTCTCGTGACCCGTGGTTCAGCATCACGTCCACCACCACCACGCGAAGCTTTTGATCTACCACCGGCCATCCTTTGACTAACATTGAAAGTTTAAACACCAACACAGTCATTCAAGGGAACAACTCAGTTCATGTCAAGTGTAGTAAGTCCCTAATAACAGTGGCCAGTTGTGATTAGACACTTAGTTTACTCTTCATACCCCAAGCATTACATGTCCTCACTACATCAGTATCTAAATCTACAACCAACACATAAACAACATAAAATGCACAGGTCATACCGGTTAACATTACGGAAATACCTCATGGCACGCAACTACTCGGACTGGCATCCCTTCCCTTTCCGTCCCATTCTCAATTTAAGTTTAGGTTTATTTTGAAAATTTACCCGTTTCACTTCAACTTTGGCTCTGATACCAACTTTAAGGCCCCATTCTCGGGATGCTTACAGCTGGCCAATCATCACTCATAAAACATATAAATACATTTAACCATCATAAAACATCATAGTGGAATATTAAAATAACTTTTTCATTATAAATGCATTTGCAAAATAATACAACATTTGTTACACAATTTCATTTGTTCACATTACAATGCAAAAACATTAACAAAAGAATGTCATCCAAATGCCAAGTAAATGCCTCGGGTCATCCTCAGCAATGCTCACTTGCCAACTGGAAAATGCATAGAAAGTCAGCGTTGCTGAGTGAGTTCTAGTTTAACTTAAAACATACTTTACATTCATTAAACCGTTCTTTACTTTAACATGTGATCACACATCATAAGTACACATAGATAATATCATTTTTATCTTCATTGTTCGTTCGTTAACATTCGTTCATTCATCGTACATCATTATCAATCATTTCATACATAACTTTCATACTTTCATTTGTACATTCATTACTACATCTTTTCATTCCGTCACCACCATCAAATTTACCCTTCCATAATGCATAAAGCTAGTACTGGGCCGAAGTCTATCATAGACCTTCTGTCATGGCGCATATCAGCCTGGCCATAGTAACGAAGGTAAATTCAGGTGTACCATTGTCATGTGATATATCCTTCCATCATGCATAAAGCTGGTATTGGGCCTAATTCTATCATAGACCTTCCATCATGGCGCACATCAGCCTAGCCATAGTGCCGAAAGTAAGCAACAATGGTTCCATACAAATGGTCAATCACAAAGAAAGACCCCGATGTGCATCCTTCTGGGGTAGCTAACCCGCACACCGTTAGGCTAACACCCTACATTGGGGCGTGTCCTGACATACAAGGCTTGCAAGACTTACATTATCTTCCATCGTTTATTAATGCATGCATTCATTCATCCTGTTCCACTTTTCATTTTCTTTCACTTTACGTTACATAATACTGTCATTAATGTTCAACGTAAAGGCATGGGAAAATAATCATACATCAAAAGGAACATAAACATAGCAGTCAACATCATCATGCAGGGCATCATACATACATAACATACATCTTGCATAATCATACAATGTCATACATCATCATCATGCATAAGCATCAATCATACATCATAACATGCCCATCATAACATCCCTGACCTTAAAAGTCAACTTGCATATCCCCCGGGAATCTCCCAAGTCAAAGCCTACATTTCACTTTTTCCAAGAAGTCAGAAAATATTCTAAGTGTTCATCAACATTTCCCATACTTCATCTGCATTTGGGTTTGTTCATCCGCATTTCCTATACTTTATCCGCATTTGTAATCCACATTTGTTTGCTTTCTCATCCGTATTGGCCTTACTCATCCGCATTTGTCAATGCTCAAAAGCATTGGTCATTCGCATTTCACATACTTAGGCAATGCTCATCCGCATTTCCTTATCCGCATTTCTTATCCGTATTTCCTTATCAGTATTTCCTTATCCACATTTTTCATCCGCATTTCCCATACTTAGTCAATACTCATCCGCATTGACAGTTCATCCGCATTGACTTCTGCATACTTAGGTAGATTCTAAAACTTAAACATATAAGCCCTAAACATCAAATCTCAGTTCCCACGTACCATCTAACATGTTCTAAGCTTTAATCTCACATTCTAAGCCTTAGAAACATAATCATAACATCAACAAGTATGAACATAGTCCAACATCACATCAAAAACACAACATACATACATTCATACATACGGGTTTAAAACCTAGTTTTCTAAAAACTTACATTCATGCATTTCCAGCCCTAAAATCAGTTAAAATATGTAAAAAGAGGGGTTCTAAAACTCACATTTGCAGCTCTTGAGTATGCCTTCTTCCAAACTTGTTTACAAGTTGAATTCAACCACGTAGAAACCCACTAAAAACATAATTGAACACATACAAACACACATAAGCATAAACCCGAGGATATGACTAGTCGAAGACATCATAAAACCATGAATTCTTACCTTGAATTCGAATTCTTTCTGGTTCTTCCTTCAAAACCAAGAGTTTTCTACTCTCTTTTCTTCTCTCTCTAAAATATCCGAGAAATTACTGATGTGTGTGACATATGGGCGGCCATACCACCTTTTACACCCACTTATCAAACATTTTGTCATTTTGGACACTTTTTACCCCTTAACTTGGATAAACATCTTTTCTATATTTTTCTTCACTTTATTCTTCTTTCTTAATTAAAAAAAAAACACGGTGTTACAAATTGCTACTTGTAAATCTTTTTTTATATATATGTATGCTTAACCCATTGAAACTCACCAACTTTCAAAAGTTGACCCTTTTTTTAACATGTTTCAGGATTGCTACTTGTGGAATTCTTTTTTCTCATATAGGACTTGGACTTAGTTAAATAAATATCTTATGCTTTTGTTCAAATCTTGGTTGTATTGTAATGACTTAATTGTCTAGTTTTATTCAATGAAAAAATGGAATTTAATATTATTTTGACTTATTAAATTCAATGAGCTATGAACATTTGTTTCACATTAGTCTGCCTCGATGATTCCGCCGTCAGCGGGGTGTGACAATGACCATATGGACTCTAATCTAAACTTGAGTCGGCCAACAAGGGAAGATGCATGTAACCACCAGCAATTAGAACCATAACATATGGCTGCTCGAGAAAATATTCCCCCCACTCCCATGACTGTTGTTGTCACCCACCAACCACCAAAATGCGAATAAGACAACCAGCCCCCTCCATCTCGTGACAATCAACAATGACGAACTCAAGGTTTGTGTCAGGAATCCTTTAAGTCAAAATAATAAGAAGTGATAATGGTACATAGTTCAAAAATGAAAATATGAGTTCCATTTATGCATGGGTGTTCTTTTGGTCATCCGCATTGGTGACTGTAGCTAATGTGAAAGGTTTAATTTTTGACTGACTGTCCGCATTACACTACTGTTACTAATGCGGAAGTTTTGTTAATTTAATTTTTTATTCTATCTACATTTGTGTACTGTTGTAAATGCGGAAGTTTAAACTTGAAATTTTGGCTATCCGCATTTGTGTACTGTTGCAAATGCGGAAGTTAAACTTGAATTTTTTGTTGTCCGCATTTGAGTTGTAGTAAATGCGAAAGAATATTGTAACAAATGCGGTTGAATTGTTTGTTTTACCATATCCGAATATGTACAGTAATCAAATGTTAGAGAACAAAGTCCATTTGTACAACTACAAATGCGGTTGACAAGTCAACACAACACTGTAGCAAATGCGATAGAGAACTGTTCATACGCATTTGTTGACTGTATCAAATGCGGTAGAGTAAACTTCACATTCACTTCACACACTAATGCGGTAGAGTAAAATCATT
>BJCM01217284.1:0-10821 GCA_018326385.1 Flaveria bidentis | reverse complement strand
AAAGCCAATGTTCAAAGTTAAAGAAGAGCCTGAGGATTACTTTGATTGATGAAGGATGCAGAAAGAAGACAAAGATTGAAGACCGAAGACAATGTAAATCTTAGGGGGGGTATTGTTAGAACTCTTAGAAGATTAACATTTAGTCTTTTATTGTCTATTTTATATTGTGTACTAGTATAGGGACTATTACAAGTGTTACAAAGCATAAAGGAAAGATACAAGAACAAGAAATACTTATACTACATCCTACAGCCGGCCATACTATGAAAGCCAGCCGGATACAATTGACTAGACACAAACAAAATCAATTGTAGAGTCAAAAGGCAGATTGCCTTTTGACTAGTTACTATGACATGCCTAGCTCACATCCTTATCTATTACAAAAAGGATAAAGTACATGAAGTAGAAAGTTTACAGACTCAAGACCTCAATGTACAGTTACCAAAAGCATGGACCTTTTTCACCAACTCATGTAAGTTGGTGACTTTAAAGAGTTGCAGCGGAAAAGGGCACAGCTTTATGGAAAAGTACATCAGATAAAGCATGTGTTAAAAGTCTTCGGAAGAAATCTGTCTTCATGAATTGAAGCTTCAGAAGACTTTGTCTCTGCGGCTTCGGAAGACTTCATCTTTGGCTTCGGAAGATATTGGTCTTGGCTTCGGAAGATTTCACACTTAGAATATTTCTCTTGCATGTGTGAAACTTCCGAAGCATTCTTCTTCAGTACTTGTGCAGTATGCATGCAGAATGACTTTGGTTGCCTCAGCCTTAATACATATTCTCTACAGTTTTTAGGCCAAATCATTTCAAAAGCTTTTTGAACATGATTTGAACATTATTATGAGTTTTAAACGCCTTTAAAACTTGATTATGAACCTATTGAAGTGGGTAACCGTCAATCTTTAATCCTAGAGCCGTTCAACCATTAAACCTCAATAATAATACAATTAACGCAACATAAACGGTCATCTATCGACCCTTAATCGAACACAACTCTCATTTTCTCCTAAATTAAACCCAAACATAGAATTCGATTCGCATCTTCGTCATGACCTATCATCCACTCATTGACCATATTCCGAGCCTGCTAACCATCAATTGATAGAGGGCTTTGCATCAAGATCACTAGAAGCTTCACACAAGTTTAATTTGGTTTTCATAGTTGTTTGCTCTCATATTGAATCAAGTCTCAGTCGTGACTTGTTCTTCATAGTGTTCGACCTCAAGTCATCCTCATACAGGTGATTAATCTCATACACACACTCGATTTAACATAGGGAGTAAAAGCCCCATGATCTATAACATTAACAATCATGATTTTATCTTCAATTTTGGTTTGTATCAAACTAGGGTTTAATCGATTTGGGGCAATCGTGAAATAAAGGCTTTTAAGAATTAAGGGCCAAGACTAAGCACGACCATGACCCTTAGTTCACTGGTAACTCACAACCATTCTACACCCGAGGTCCCGAGTTCGAACCCGACAACCTCCACTATATTTTTTAAGGCTTCTTAGCCTTCAAAAAATATGTAAAAATTATGGAAAATTATTAAAAATGATTTTATAAACTTCAGTTATTTGTAAATCACTAATTCTAAAAAGTTATTCTTTATATAACTTGTGTGTTTTATAAAACAAAAATTATATTTATAAAAGACTTTAAATATTGAATTAAATTATTAAAAATCATTATTGGTTCAAATATTATGGTTTAAATTATATGTTTTACAAATAAAAATATAAAAATGTATCTACACTTATTATTTTATTAATTATATCAAATGATTCAAAAACTTATTTCTTTATGATAGATTATTAAATTGATGTACTATTTTTATTAAAATGAAAACAAAAGTATTTTCATTATAATCTTTATATATCAAATCCCCAAACCTTATATCATATTTAAGCGTTGACATTATCACTAAAACGAAGGTTTTCGTTGGAGCGTCAATTGCAAATCTTTTTATCAACCTTTATATATTTATTTGCCAAGTGAGTATTTCTATACCTTTTTTTATATTTTCACACTTTGGGGTGAAACATGTTACCTTATAATCATTGCACATGTAAAATGTTTGATTCTTGTAAACTTATGGCAGTTCACTTGTATATTGTGGTTAGTTGATCTGTGTAGCTACCATGTAATGTCGATTATATGTACAATCATTAACTATTGCTAGCCTAGCGACTTCATAGATCTATGGGCCTGACAAGCCTGCTTGGTTAATCCAAGTACACTTAGCTAATCGTATAAACTTGTAAACGTTGAGACTTGTAAAACTGTCAAGGTTTGATTGTGCATCTGTCTTACATCCCTAGTTACTTTGTTCTCTACCTTATCACATGAATTGCTATCTTTTATATACTTATGTATTGAAAACTATGGAAATCTCACCAACATTATTGTTGACCTTTTATTTTTAACATGTTTCGGGAAATGCTCAGGTTTGATTGCCACCTTTGAAGCTTGTTCACACCTAGGAATGGACCTAGTTAAATAAATGAATGAGCTTGATATATTTCTTATTATGCATTGTTGATTTCTTATTTGAGACTTATGTTTGTAATGTCACAATTAAAACTTATGATTATTATGTTTGGATTTAATAATAGTGTTATGTGGCTATGTAAGATCTTAGCTCTCACACATCGACGTTTCCGCCGTCAAGGTTGGGGTGTGATAGATTGGTATGAGAGCCCATAACTATAGGGATTTAGGTTATTAGAAATGGTGACATAGACTATAGCGTATGCATGAACCTCACTGAATTATATTTCTATCTTGTAAAATATATGGTTTGCATGCTACATAATGCTATGCCTTCTTATGTGCAATTTTATGCCTTTCCATAGGATTGTCTAAACATTGTTACTTGTCTCCCTAAACTTATATTTGACTCTTTGACTCTCCCCGAACATGAAACCTCTTAATCTTATTTTCAAAGACACGTGGAATCGTATACATATGCTTATGACTTGGATCTTTAGACTTTTGTCTAATCTATATAAATCTCATCAAGGTTTTGATTTCATGAAACTAAGAAATATTGTGTGACACATAGGTGTTGTTTGTTTTTTCTGCAGGAAAATGTTTGCAGTCTGCGGACCATATCTGCAGACATCTGCAGCAGAAGAGGTGGACCAAATGTCTGCAGTCTATAAGAAAAAGACTGTTTGTTTTTTTAATATATGTAGAATATTGAAATATTCTATAATTACAGAATGCTGAAATATTCTGTAATTTTAAGGTAAACATCTGCATAGTAAATTTATACACAAGTTGTAAAATTGATTATAAGAGATGGTTATAAAGCACGTATTTATACAACAAATCGTTTGTATAAACTGTAAAGCAATTAGATATGCCATATAAACACAAAATCAAAAGCATGAATCTTGTTATTTACATTTTATGCTTCTTCAAGTATAATCAATCAATAGGCCGATCAAAAAACTTGTACAAGAAAGTGTTTGACTTTCTTTTAAAAAATCTTACAAACCACACAATGTTGAGAAAAAAGTTTCGCCATAATGCTTTCTTCTTCAATCCCCAATCTTATACTTTGTTTATTCTAGAGGTGCACCCCATAACTCCCGTGTTTCAGCTGCACCACCTTCGCCTCCACCCACCTCCGGTGACCCTGGTTCATCGGCGCCCGGAACAGCCCTCTGATTCGACTCTAGTCCACCGGATAAAACGCCGTCGGTGACAACACATTCAAGTTCCCCTCTCTTGCTCTTTCCACCACTCTTGACACAAGATAAGGCCCATTGTAGCCCCCATCATTTTCCGTCGAAATTCAATGAGAAATCTTTGATGAAGTTGTATAATAATGAATGGTGTTTGTCGAATATCAGCACTGCGTTGTTTAATCATGTCCAGTTGCCAAATCGGTTCGCGCTCTGAGCTCTGATGGAGTTGTGTAAACCACTAAAACTGGGGGAATGAGTGGGTTGTGAAGGAAGTGGTCGGGCATCGCGTAAGGGGAGGGCGCGACGGAGGCTCGACGGTAGGAAAGCGACAATGCAGCGGAGGGCTCGACGGAGGTCAGCCGGTGGTGAGAGGAGATGTGGGGAAGACTTGCATCGATGGTTTCAGGGTTGGGGAAGATAAAGAGAAGTGAGAAGAGGTTAAGTGGGGAGGTGGTGTAGGGTTCAAATGAAATAAGAAAGCCTTCAAGAAGAGGTTGTGAAGAGTTTAGAAGACTTTGTTCCACATCTTCTCCGTGCAGACGTCAAGAACTGCGAAGTAAAAACATCTTCCCGCGTCTACGTGCGCACAGATGAAGAGGTGGGGAAGAGGTTTTTTTTAAAAAAACACTACCATAGACACCTGTATCCTGGATTTTCTGGAAAAAGGCCTTCGTGCTAAGGCAAGCATTTCGTATAAATCCTACGGGACTAGTCATGCTTACCAGGGGATTTCTGGGATGAGTGATAAACTATGGTCAATATACACAAGTTTCTAAGGCAAATGGGTCAATTCACCTTGACGTGTCAACGTTTCCAAATGGTAATGTGATACCAAATGGAATCATTCCGTGTACATTACAACACTTAGCTTATATTTGTTTAAATTACTCTCCTTTGTTATCCTCATTCCTGTGTCCTTAAAGTTCAAGAATATACTTTCTAAACCACATGTTAATCTGGAAAGATCCTTCACGGTCGAAGTCGCCGATGGAAAATCTATCGTCGTTGACGTAGTAATACGTGATTGCACCTTGAGCCTTAACGAACAAGAGTTCTCCATCGACCTCATTCCTATGCAACTTGGGAGCTTTGATGTAATTATCGGCATGTATTGGTTAGCAAAGCAACATGCAGAAATTCTATGCTTCGAGAAGTGCATTCGAATTCCTTTACCGACGGGTGATACTTTGAAGGTCTTTGGGGGGAAATCATCCTAAGGACTGAAACTTATGTCTTGCGTCAAGGCCCGAAAGTGCTTAAGTAAAAACTACCTAGCTTTCATGGCGTATATAGTTAATACGAAAGCCAAGGGTAAGGAACTGAAAGACATTCCTGTTGTACGAGAATTTCCAGAGGTTTTTCCCGAGGATCTTAAAGGATTACCACCCGTGCGAGAAGTTGAGTTCAAGATTAACTTAATCCCTGGTGCAAACCATGTGGCTAAATCACCTTATCGTCTCGCACCATCTGAAATGCAAGAACTAGCTAGTCAAGTGCAAGATTTGAGCGATAAGGGATTCATTCGTCCTAGTTCTTCACCGTGGGATGCACCTGTGTTGTTTGTGAAGAAGAAAGATGGTTCATTCCGTATGTGCATCGACTATCGTGAACTCAACAAGCTTACCATCAAAAAGTGATACCCTCTTCCTCGAATCGATGATCTCTTCGATCAACTTCAAGGAGCAACTCAATTCTCAAAGATCAATCTATGTTCTAGGTATCATCAATTGCGTGTTCACTATGATGACATTCCAAAGACTGCTTTTCGTACTCGATATGGACATTACGAGTTCATGGTTATGGCTTTTGGCTTGACTAATGCACCTGTCGTGTTCATGGATCTCATGAATCGAGTATGTAAACTGTATTTGTATAAGTTTGTGATCGTGTTCATTGATGACATTCTTATCTATTCCAAGACAAAAATCGATCACGAGACACAGTTGTGACAAATTCTTGAACTTTTGAAAAAGGAACAATTATACGCCAAGTTTTCCAAGTGTTACTTCTGTCTAGAGGAAGTGCAATTCTTAGGGCATGTGGTGAGTAGCCAAGGAGTTCACGTTGATCCTGCTAAAATAGAAGCTGTGAGGAATTGGTGTGTTCCCACAACCCTAACCGAGGTTCATTCTTTTCTAGGCTTAGCGGGATATTACCATAGGTTCATTGCAATTTTTTCTAAGATTGCTAAACCATTAATGACACTAACCCAAAAGAATCGACATTTTGAATAGGGACTCGAGCAAGAAGAGGCTTTCAAGATATTGAAACACAACTTGTGTAATTCTCCTATACTCACACTCCCCGATGGAAACGGCGACTTTACCGTGTACTATGATGCCTCTAATCAAGGTCTTGGTTGTGTTCTCATGCAACGAGGCAAAGTCATAGCATACGCATCATGACAATTGAAGGTTCATGAAGTGAACTACACAAGTCATGATTTTGAACTTGGTGCTATGGTTTTCGCTTTGAAGATCTGGCGACAGTATCTTTATGGGACGCAATGCATAGTCTACACTGATCACAAGAGTCTCCAACACATGTTCAACCAAAAGGATCTCAACATGAGACAAAGACGTTGGATTATGCTGATTAATGACTACGACTGTGACATTCACTATCACCCTGGAAAGGCGAATGTTGTAGCCGATGCGCTAAGTCGCAAGGTCCACAACAAGGCTATCTCACTTCAAGAAATTTGAGATCGAAGGCAATGGTTCAATACGTTAGGAGAATTTGATACTGAAATTCATGTGGATGTTAATGAGGCTACTGTCATGCTTCAAAACATAAGGATTAAAAGTGATCTCGAGTTATGTATTCCTGAGGCTCAACAAGCAACGTTAACTGACGAAGGGAAAGATGAGGATTTGATGTCTAACGTTTGTTCAGAACTAGAGAAAAAATCGAACTGCATGTGGTATTTCTTGAATCAACTTTGGATTCCGAATCGTGATAACCTTCGACACTTCATTATGAACGAAGCTCATCAAGCCCGATACTCCATTCATCCTGGCTCTGATAAGATGTAGATGGACCTGCATGGTCAATATTGGTGGCCTGGAATAAAGAAAGATATTGCGTCGTATGTTTCCAAGTGTCTCTCATGTGCAAGAGTCAAGGCTGAGCATCAACGACGAAGTGGTTTACTTGAGCAACCTGAAATCCCTATGTGGAAATGGGAACATATATCTATTGATTTCATAACCAAGTTACCTCGTACCCCTCATGGTCATGATAGTATATGGGTGATTGTTGACCGTTTGACCAAGACGGAATATTTCATACCAATACGAGACACATACAAAGTTTCAAGACAGGCTTGCATCTACATTGACGAAATTGTGAGTCGTCATGGCGTGTCGTTGCACATCATATCCGACCGAGACGCTCGTTTCACTTTGCACTTTTGGTCGTCTATGCAAGAACTCTTGGGTACTCGGTTAGATTTAAGTACGGCTTACCATCCTCAAACGGATGGTCAAACCGAACAAACAATTCAAACCCTCGAGGGTTTGCTACGTCCTTGTGTCCTTGACTTTGGTGGTGATTGGGATATGCATTTATCGCTCACGGAATTTTCGTATAACAAGAGTTATCACTCGAGTATCAAGATGGCACCATTTGAAGCACTTTATGGTCATAAATGCCGTTCACAGATCTGTTGGACCGACATTGGTGAAAACTTCATCATTGGTCCTGAACTTTTACAAGAAACGACCGATAAAGTCTCCACAATCCGCAAGAACCTTGAAGTGGCAAGAAGTCGACAAAAGAGTTATGCCGATAAGCGTCATAAGCCATTGGAGTTCCAAGTTGGCAACATGGTTCTTCTTAAGGTTTCACTGTTGAAAGGTGTTGTTCACTTTGGAAAGAAGGGTAAACTAGCTCCAAGGTTTGTAGGACCTTTCAAAATCCTGAAAAGGGTTGGGAAAATGGCATATAAACTGGAACTACCTTCCGACCATAGTGGAATTCATCCTGTGTTCCAAGTCTCAAATTTGAGAAAGTGTTTGGCCAACGAGAGTCTGCATGTTCCACTAGAAGACATTCAGATCGACGAGTCATTGCACTTTGTTAAGAAACCCGTTGAAATTATGGATCACGTTATGAAGAGGACTAGAACCACAACTACTCCAATTGTCAAGGTTCGTTAGGAGATAAGTGTGAAGCTGAGTTCACTTGGGAGCGTGAGGACCACATGAAGGCAAAATATCCGCATCTGTTCGCTTAGTTTATTCTTAATTTCGGGACAAAATTCTTTTAAGTTGGGGAGACTATAACATCTCGTATTTTCTTCTTAACTAATAGTTAATGTCGTTTATTCTTGTAAGGGCCAAAGTTGTCAATTATAAAACTTATGGGTTGCTTATGCTTATTTACTAGTTTGCCTTTAATTTTTCAATTTGAAAGTTAATAGTTTAATTATGAAATTGAACATAATTGTAAGTAATAATAATATTACTATTACTAATAAATAATAATAATAATAATAATAATAATAAGAACAATAAAGGTAATATGAAATAAAAGTTATTAAACTTAAAAAATATTTAAACCTTAAACTTAAATAAGTACAAGGATTGTTTTGCTATTTTATAAACTTAAAAATTAAAGTTTAAACATGAAATAATAAAAGAACAAAACAACAGGGAGCAAAAGTGTAATTTACCAAACCCAACCGCCCACCCATTCTCTCTCCCCGATTTTCCGGCCGTCGGCCGGCCAAGCCCGGCGCGACGCCAGTGGGGCTCCAAAACCCACTAAACACCACCCGTTAGGCCAAATCATTCCAAACACTTCGTAAACACGATTCGAACATTATTATGAACTTTAAACGCCTTTAAAACATGATTATAAACCTATTGAAGTGGGCAACCGTCAATCTTTAATCCTAGAGCCGTTTGACCATTAAACCGCAATAATAATACAATTAACGCAACATAAACGGTCATCTATCGACCCTTAATCGAACACAAATCTCATTTTCTCCTGAATCAAACCCAAACATAGAATTCGATTAGCATCTTCGTCATGACCTGTCATCCACTCGTTGACCACATTCCGAGCCTGCTAACCATCAATTGATAGAGGGCTTTGCATCAAGATCACTATCCGAAGCTTCACACAAGTTTAATTTGGTTTTCATAGTCGTTTGCTCTCATATTGAATCAAGTCTCAGTCGCGACTTGTTCTTAGTAGTGTTCGACCTCAAGTCATCCTCATCCAAGTGATTAATCTCATACACACACTCGATTTAACATACGGAGTAAAAGCCCCATGATCAATAACATTAACAATCATGATTTGATCTTCAATTTTGGTTTGAATCAAACAAGGGTTTAATCGATTTGGGGCTATCCTGTAATAATGGCTTTTAAGAATTAAGGGCCGATACTAAGCACGGCCACGGCCCTAAATTCACCGGTAACTCACAATCATTGAACCCGACAATCTCCACTATATTTTTTAAGGCTTTTTAGCCTTCAATAAAATATGTAAAAATTATGGAAAATTATTAAAAATGATTTTATAAACTTTAGTGATTTGTACATCACTAATTCTAAAAATTTATTCTTTAAATAACTTGTGTGTTTTATAAAAAAAAAATTATATTTATAAAAGGCTTTAAATATTGAATTAAATTATTAAAAATCATTATTGGTTCAAATGTTATGGTTGAAATTATAAGTTTTACAAATAAAAATATAAAAATGTACCTACACTTAATATTTTGTTAATTATATCAAACGATTCAAAAACTTATTTCTTTATGATAGATTATTAAATTGATGTACTATTTTTATTAAAATGAAAACAAAAGTATTTTCATTATAAAATTTATATATCAAAGCCCCAAGCCTTATATCATATTTAAGCGTTGACATTATCAGCAAAACTATAAACTTGTAAATCTATATATACGTTTAGGTATCTTGTGAAGGTTTTCGTTGGAGCATCGATTATTAATCTTTTAATCATCCTTTATATGTTTATTGGCCAAGTGAGTATTTCTATGCTCCTTTTTTATATTTTCACACTTTGGGGTGAAACATGTTACCTTATAATCGTTGCACTTGTAAAACGTTTGATTCTTGTAAACTTATGGCAATTCACTTGTATGTTGTGGTTAGTTGATCTTTGTAGCTACCATCTAATGTCGATTATATGTACAATCATTAACTATTGCTAGCCTGGCGACGACATAGATCTATGGGCCTGACAAGCCTGCTTGGTTAAATCAAGTACACTTAGCTAATCGTATAAACTTGTAAACGTTGAGACTTGTAAAACTATCAAGGTTTGATTGTGCATTCTGTCTTACATCCCTAGTTACTTTGTTTTCTAACTTATAACATGAATTTCCATCTTTTATATACTTATGTATTGAAAACTAAGGAAATCTCACCAACATTATTGTTGACCTTTTATTTTTAACATGTTTTAGGAAATGCTCAGGTTTGATTGCCACCTTTGAAGCTTGTTCACACCTAGGAATGAACCTAGTTAAATAAATGAATGAGCTTGATATATTTCTTATTATGCATTGTTGATTTCTTATTTGAGACTTATGTTTGTAATGATACAATTGAAACTTATGATTATTATATTTGGATTTAGTAGCGTTATGTGGCGGTGAACAATCTTAGCTCTCAGACCTCGACGTTTCCACCGTCAAGGTTGGGGTGTGACAGATTTCATCTTTAATGATGTCAAGAACAATGAAGAAAACAAGAAAAATGAAAAACAAATTCCCTGTTCATCAAAAACCCCTCTCTTCATACCCAAAATCAAAAGAAAAACAAACAAATCTGGTCAACTATGGTATGATTTGAAGAATCATGAACATGTTTATGATTATTCCTTCAAAATTCGATGCAATTAAACAAGATTAACATCAAAAAAGAAGAAAACACATTTGTTCATCTCAAAATCAAGAAGAAAAATTGTAAGGCCCCGTTCCCGGGATGCTTACAGCTGGTCGATCATCGCATACAAAACATATATTTACATTTGTATTAAGTAAACACTGCAGCGGAAACATTTCAAAATGACATTTCATTTCATTATAAAGGCTTTTGCAAAATAATACATCGTTAACCAGATACAAAATACATGTT
>BJCM01217279.1:0-11176 GCA_018326385.1 Flaveria bidentis | reverse complement strand
CTTGCACAAATGCATGTAGCAAACATAATATTAGGTCTACTGGCTGTGAGATACATCAGAGAACCAATATTTGCCCTATACTGATGTTGATCGGTATTCTTCCCCTTAAGGTCAGGACAAAGATTATGGTTTCTGGGTATAGGTGTCTTGGCATGCTTGCAATCTTTCATTTCAAAACTTTCTAAGATATCAGAGACATACTTAGATTGATTAATGAAAAACCCTTCCTTCATTTGCTTTACCTAAATCCCAAGGAAAAAGTCCATTTTTCCCATGAAGCTCATCTCAAACTTTTTCTTCATAATTCTCTCAAAGTCCTTGCACATTTGGTCATTTGAGGAACCAAATATGATGTCATCGACATAGACTTGAACAAGCAAAATGTCCTTTTCAAACTTTCTGATGAAGAGAGTCTTGTCAATGGTACCTCTAGTGTAGCCATTTTTTAGAAGAAACTGAGACAGAGTCTCATACCACAGCCTAGGTGCTTGGTGCAGCCTATATAGAGCTTTATCCAATTTACATACATAGTTGGGGTGTTGTGGGTCTTCAAATCCTGGAGGTTGGCATACATAGACTTCCCTATCTATATGCCCATATAGAAAGGCACACTTGACATCAAGTTGATAGACAGTGAAGTCCTTGGATGCAGCATAAGCAAGGAAGATCCTAACTGCCTTTTCCACTCTGGGTCTTCCCCTTTTGGGTCGCGGTTCAGCACCACGACCTCCACCACGTGAAGCTTTAGAAAATCTACCACCAGCCATTCTCATACACACTGAAAGATTCAAACATCAACATGGTCATTCAAGGAAACACCTCAATTTATGTCAAGTATAGCAAGTCCCTAATTACAGTGGCCAGTTGTGATTAGCCACTTACTTTACTCTTCATACCCCAAGAATTACCTATCCTGACTATATCAGTATCTAAATCTACAAACAACACATAAACCAAATAACATGCGCACGTAATACCGGTTAACATTAAGAAAATACCTGATGTCACGCAGCTACTCAGACTGGCACCCCTTCCTTTTCCGTCCCATTCTTAGTTTAAGTTAAGGTTTATTTTGAAAATTTACCCGTTTCACTTAAACTTTGGCTCTAATACCAACTTGTAAGGCCCCGTTCCCGGGACGCTCACAGCTGGTCAATTATTGCTCATAAAACCTATAATTACATTTAACTTCCATAAAACATCACAGCGGAATCATCAAAATAGACATCTAATTTCATTATTAAATCTTTTGCAAAACAATACAACGTTATCAATTTACAAAATACATGTTGCATTACATCACAAAAGCATTATAAAGATGGATGCCATCCAAAAGAGCTGAGTAGCCACCCCGTGCCATCCTCAACAACATCACTTGCCAACTGGAAACACAAAAAAGTCAGCATTGCTGAGTGAGTTCTAGTTTTTATAATAAAACGTACTTTGCTTTCATTAAAACCGTTCTTTACTTTTACATGTGATCATACATCATACGTACACATAGATAATATCATTATTATCTTCATCATTCATTCATTAACTTTCGTTCAGTCATTCGTTCGTCATAACCATTCACTTTCATTACTTTCATTTGTTCGTTCATCATTACATCTTTTCATTCCGTCAAAATCATGAACTTTACCCTTCCGTCATGCATAAAGCTGGTACTGGGCCGAAGCCTATCATAGACCTTCCATGATGGTGAAAAGCACCCTGGTCGTAGTACCGAAGGTAAATTTCAGGTGTAGCACTATCATGTGTTATACCCTTCCATCATGCATAAAGCTGGTACTGGGTCAAAGCCTATCATAGACCTTCCATCATGATGCATAGCACCTTGGCCATAGTACCGAAGGTAAGCAACAATGGTTCCATACAAATGGTCAATCAAAAAGAAAGACCCTAATGGGCATCCTTCTGGGGTAGCTAACCTACACACAGTTGGGCTAACATCCTACATTGGGGCGTGTCCCGACATACCAGGCTTGCAAGAATTACATTACCTTCCATCGTTCATTAATGCATGCATTCATTCATCATGTTCCTCTTTTCATTATCTTACACTTTACATTGCATAATACTTTCATTTCATTAATTAACATTCCACATAAATCCAAGGGAAAATAATCATACATGATAATAAGGAACATCAACATACACAGTCAACATCATCATACAATGCATCATCATACATACATAACAACATGCATAAGCAATAATCTTACATCAACGTACATGCCCCACATGCCATCTATAACCTTAAAAGTCAACTTACAAAAACCCATGGGTACCTTCCACGTCAAAACTTACATCTACACTTTCCCCCGAAAGTTAGTAAATAAACCATGTTCACTCGGGTACACAAGCCCTACTTGGGCGTATGAGCACCCTTCATTCGCATGGCCTCCATGTGACTGAACACCATGCGGATGAACACCAGGGGAATGGGCCCAGTGCGAATGGACCCAATGGAAATGGACACAATGCGGATGAATCCCATGCGAATAGACCTAATGCGGATAAACACCTGCGCGAATGGACCTAATGTGGATGAACACCTGTGCAAATGGACCTAATGTGGAAGAACACCTGTGCGAATGGACCTAATGCGGATAGACCTAGGCGTATGGACCTCAGTCGCATGACCCCCCATGTGAATGACCCTTAGTCGCACGATTCACAAGCGTATGGACTCCAGACGCACGACGCGCATGCAAATGAACGTCAGTCGCTTGCCATTCGGTAGCATAGCCCTAGAAAATGCAGAATGCAGTTCATCCCGAACCCAATCTGCGATTTTCGGCCTCCAAGCCCTCCCAAACTCGTTCTAAGACCAAATCAACCATCCTAAACCTTAGAAACACATACCACAACACCATTCAAACATACACAAGCTCGAAAACAAACTACACTCGCATCATATACATACGGGTTCAACACACACACTTCAAAAACGGGTTTTACTATGTGTTCCAGCCCCAAATCAGTTGAAAACGTGTAAAAGAGGGGTCCTAGAACTCACACAAACAACACCATCGAGTAGAGCTTCAACCCAACCCGCTACACTTCAACTTTCATGCTTGAATCCAAGATAACCCGATGCTTTAGACCATTTTCTCCCTCTCTTCTCTCTATGGCTGAATTTCTAAGTGTGGGGGAGGAGAGTGGGCTGCCCTCCCCTCTTAATCCCCCACTCTTCCAACCTTTCTCCTGTTTTGGCAAGTTTGGTCCCTCGACTATGGACTTTATTTCTTTTTCTACTTTTGTTGACTTCAAAGAAAATAACCGGGTGTTACACTACTCTAAGATTATCTGCTAAGGATGAAACTCAACTTCTTGTAAAGCTATCAAAAGCAGCAGAAGTGCTGAAGAAATCAGTTGATTATGCAACTACCGAAACAGCCAGATTAGAGACACCCTCATCACATGCCTCAACGGGAAAAATGATTGTTTACACAAGAGGATACCAGACTATGAAGGATGATATGGAAAGACATGGGGTGACTCTTGAAGTAGAAGCAAAATAACTTCATAAAGTTCAAAAGGAAACGCCTAAGTCTGAGATTAAGAAATCAAAACATATGATATTTGGTCATCCAGATGTTGAAACTGAAACCCTAGTTAACTCTAAGATGAATGTGGAAATAGAGGGCCCAAAAGTCACCAAGGATGCTATGAGAGTTCAGAAAACCGCCAATGATCCCAAAGTAGCTGGTGAGGCATGAGGCTTACCTACTAAACATTTAGCAATCAGACAAACTACAATCTCTACCTCAGATAAAGGTAAGAGACCTAAGATTACTGAAGAGGACATTAAAAATGAGTCTTAGGAAATAAAGTCCAGATTCCAAATAACAAAGATGATGGAGCTACTCCCATAGAGTGTAGATGATGAACTGGTTAAATTGCATGTTGGTAGATCTCAAGAAGCTTTAATGAAGAAAAACATCATTGCCCTAGTTCAAAGTGCAAGAGTCTAGAGCTACAAATAGAACAATCAACGCTGTTGGAGAACCTAGCATATCAAAATCTATAACTTTATCTAAACCAATAGCCATGGTTTTCAAGAAAGTACTCTCAAAGTCATCCGGAAAACTACCGAAAGCACTCCTCAAAAGATAACTACTCTGCAAGCTCCTATGCCAACAACTGTTGAATCTACGCCACTGACCTCCTATTAGAATAAAAAAGGAGAAAGATCAAGGAAAATGCATTCTGGCAACTTAACTTAAGATGAAAGGATTCAATTACTATAAGGTCATTGAGTAGAGTCACTGAGATAAATTCAAAGCTGATAGTCGTAACTCATGCTAAATGGAGAAATCAACAGAGGTGGCTAGTAAAATAAGAGATAACTTAGAAAGAAGACAAGTTGAAAGTGTCATATAGGGGTTAATAGACAAGAAACAAATGAAAATGCACCTACAGTACTATGGTTTCTTTACAAAATGAAGTAGTAATGTGTATGCCTAATCTTAGTCAGAATATCAAAGAAATCAAGAAAAGAGTTATAGCTAGAGAGCTCCTAAATATGAAGAAATAAAACAGCAATAAGAGAATCAACAAGAAAAGACAAAGAAAAGTGTTCAAAATTCTTACCATCTACTGACTAACCATCCGACATCTCCTTTTTCTAATAAAACTTTGTCCAATGATGATCAACCTATTTCATCAGTCATTGCCAAAAATAGAGTTTTACCAAAAATAATAATAATGGATAGGGTGATTGAGTTTTACCAAAAATAATAATAATGGATAGGGTGATTGACAAGGAAATAAAAGAGAAAACATTTTAAAGGTACAAAAGTTTTAGGTGCAGGGTACATAACCAAAATGACAAAATTCATAGTCAAGAGAGCAAATGTAGAAGTGATATACTATGATCATGAGAATGAAATACTTTACTTGCCATTAGACATCTTAGGGAAAATGTTTTGGAGTACATAAACATTTTTAATGTGAAAATGGGGAGGCCAAAATTATACTTTAGAAGGTGTTGCCTTTAGTCAAAACCGAGTCTGATTAAGAGATCCCTAAAACTCCATTGTTAGCGTAGGATATAATATTGTATTGGGAATATGATTAAGCCAAAAAGACATACTTCATTAGTAGATCAGTAGCTGGAAGGGTAGCTTACTCGAGTAATCAATTTGTCTGCATTAATAGATTCAAGATAGCTTCCCTAAACAGGTTGAGACTAAGAAATTTCAACAATGACTCTGAACCAAAGGATGTAGAAAAGATGCTTATGAGGATTTACAAGTCACATCTTGAGAAGTCAACGTAGGCTTTAGAACAAAGTAGAAAATTAAGAGAAAGCAAAGCTATTGAAGCCATCCCATTTATTAATCCTGCACCCAAGACTAACTACAATATCCTATTCCTACTAACAACATGCTCAAACTACTAAGAATATATCTTCACCATTCCAACAAGCATTTCAAGAAGCTAAATCTCTAACAAAAACTCAGTCAAACATCTCGAAAGATGAAGTGGAAATCACTACAGCTACCGAGAGAATAAAAAAAGACTAGAACAAACCCAAAACAAACTACTAAATAAGAGTTGTCAAAATCAGATCAAGATGAATAGCAGAAGGTGATGGAACAAAAATCATTAACCGGAGATATGATTTATAAGTTGAGAGGTATTTCATTGAGAGAAGGGAGTCATCCAAGTCTTTCTTCTTAACAGAGTTAGAAATTTTGAATCTCAACTCTAAGGACCTACACAGAATGTTTAATTAATATGATGGTATGCCTAACAAGTACAAAGCAATGGCATCTATTTTTAAGATAAATATTAGTTATAAAGTTGAACTAGAACCAAGTAAAGATAAAAAAGAAGATGTTTTGCAAATAACTCCCTTGAGCATTCATAATCATATAACTTATTAGAGTTTTGATTTCTCAACCAGTTCCTTATGTCTAACATTTTCCAGTGTTGGAAAAACTGAAGTTAAAAAATATAATCTGTTTAGACTATCTTGGCATAACATGAAAGATTTCGTTAGTCTACCTCTTGACAACCCCTTAAAAGATAGAATAAGATACATGTATGAACCACTATTAATAAGTATGTTTAGAGAATAAGAAATATTTTTGGTACTATCCTCCTAAAAGGAATTTGTCAAATCATGAGAAGAATGAATCTACCAAAACACTCTAAGTTTAGTACTTATCCATATGTCCAAATCTCCTAAGAGCTAAACTACTATGAATTGGCACTTGTATAGCATGATGTTATGTTAATTTACTATTCAATTAGACAAGACTTCTAGTACTGAGGAGTCATGGTGGAAGCATACTTCTACAACCGGTGATATTCTAATGTACTAATTTATGTCTTTGTTAAAGATACTTTGTAACTAATGCTAATGCATATTCATGGTATGCCATAATATGTAGATCAATGGTTAAAACATACCATTGGTCGTAAACCTAGGATAAATTATCAGGATTCATTCTAGTGCTTAGCTTTCATGATATAAATACCTTACACTTGTATAGTTTTGAGGTTACGTTGTTTGCCTATTTGTTATATATTGTTATTATTCTCGATAATCAGAGAAGTAATCAAGTGAATACTTTAAAAGAACTTCTTGTGTTATTACTTACTCAGATTGTTTGTGTTTGTTACCGTACAATAAACTTAAATTTCACATTTGTTAACTACCAATCACTAGAAAAGTCTTGTTCATTTCTAACCCAATCAATTAGTATTCATTTTTGTTACCGTGAATTCAATCATAGCGGAGATTGTTTTACCGGAGAGATGAGTTGTACTCTTTCTAAAAAAGCAATTAGGGTTTTTGATCTTTATTAGGATATAACTATGATTTAAGAGAGGGCGGAATGATTATAATGGAGAGACGAATATTGTTGATAATTATACCGACAAACAACCAAATATATATCTTCAACAAAATGCAAGTGGTGAATATATCCATCACAAAGCAAAGACCAACACTACCTATTAATCTTCATTTTAAACCGAGTTAAAAACCCTGATTTAGTACTGCCTCACTCCATGATCTACATGATTAATAGAAAAAGAAATAGAAAGAATGATATGAAGCATTGTTAGGTGGTGAAGTATTGTAATGGCCGGTAGTTTAGGGGATTCATTTAATTATGTAAATAGTGTTAATTGCATAATTAGATTATGTTGTAAAATAAACCAAGGGTAAAATAGTTCTTTTGATTAACTTAACTTACGTTAACGGATTTTAGTCTTGATTCTTAAAATTGTTACAAAACTGAAAGGATGAGCCCTAAACATATTACTCAAAAAATTAGTACTCAAATCTGTTAATTTAAAACTCTATTTCAAACTTTAGGGTCTATATGTGCATTCAAATATTTAATTATGAATAGTTATTATATCATTAATCAAATGAATCTAATCCATCTTCCATATCAGACTCTATTTGAATATATTTTTTTGATTTTCAGACTAATAATCTCAACATCTAAATTAATATCCAAATATAAATTTGCATATCTACCAACACTGCACCAACCACATTCTCTTCATCTATAATGTAATCAGATTCATCATCATCCGAGCTTTCATTAATTTGTTCTTTATGACTAATATGATTATCACTTGATTGTCACTCTATTGCAATGTCCTTGCAAATAAAGATTCAACTACTCTAGTTAAAGTACCCTCTGTTTGCCATCGTCTTAGGACTTCCTTCTCGATGAAAGAAGGCCTTGAGGATATAAAATATCTGATTATATTTCTTTTCCCATGTGATATAAACACAAATAAGATTTTTTAAAATAATATATTACTTCATGATTATCAATTCTTGGTCACTTTCTAAAGCTCTTAGTCCAAAATCTAAATCTATATCTAGAATTTGAAAATGGTAAAACATGGGCTCTTTTTCATTATAACCTATGATTGAACAATACAGTCTCTTTCATGGAGAGAGAATTTTTCAATATCAAATAAATAAAGTCTCTTATTTGACTTTATCATAGAACATATAGGGGATCTCTGTAAACATGCCTCATGTTGTATCTTTGTAGAGAAGAGATTAGGTATTGCCCTACAAACAAAAAGAAAAAAATATGATTTTGAATCTCTGTTAATAAAAAGATCTCAATCACTAATGATAGAAGAATTATAGACTTACATTATATGAGATCATAATCGTATTCTGAATTATCATTTCTTATGTGCCACGTTTTCTCTTCAAATGCTAGCATTTTAGAGGAGAAGAATTGAATTTGAAAGAAACTATAAAGATAATTTAAAAGTTAAAATGACTATGTGACTCCGTTCAAAATTGATTAAGAGAAGATGGTAGACGAATAAATATACATAAATGATCCCTATGTTTTATATAAAATTATAGGTTTGATTACTAAGTAAAAAAAAAGTAACATATTTGAGTGTTAACTTTTAATTTTATATTAACACTAATAGATGTTAAATTTTCTGTTATGTTTAAGGGCATTTTAGTTTTTACACATTATTCAACTATTTATATAAATTAGAGGGACTATATGTGTAATACAATTAAAATAACATATTTACCTATAAATACACACACACACAAATATATATATATATATATATATATATACACATATATACAAAATCATCTTCACAATTTGGTACCACCACAGGCCTTCATCATCGACCAATTCCACTTATGACCATCGTCATCCAACACAGCTGACCACCACCGCCGGTCACCACTGCATCATATTGTCTTACAATCAGGTACCCTCACACCATTGTCATCCATCTCTAATACCCGCGTTATCGTCACCTAATCACAACCACCAATCCTCAGCTGTTGTCATCTTCTCTAATGTAAGGCCCTGTTCCCGGAGACCTCACAATTGGTCATTCACATCATTAAATTCATTAACATTATAAATTTACAAGCTTAAGCGGCGGAATTATTTTAACAAAAGCCATTCATTTCATTAAAAATACTGTTATTGAGCAATACACTATTGTTTAACCGAATACAAAAGAATTGTTTAATTGCATTACAAAACAATAGCAATAACAAGTATGAATGGATGTCAGTCTTTCTCTGCCGAGTAGCTTCACCCTCGTGCCATCCTCAGCAATGTTTACCTGCCAACTGAAAATGTATAAAAGTCAGCGTTGCTAAGTGAGTTCTAGTTTTAAAGTAATTAAATGCTTTCTGTAAGGTATACATATGAAAATACTCTTTCTGTGAAATTTCATCTCTTTATTCGTGAGCACGCATTAACTATACAACCAGATAATGCTTCTTCTTTTTACTGTATGCCTTGTTAATTCTGCACTCTTTAATCTTTAACTTTCACTGTCTAGATGGACCAATGAGCAATACCCTAAACTATATGCGCGGGAGAAACTATTGATGGACCCTCTGGTACCCCAATGGGCTCTGATTACTATATACAAGGTCGGCCCAGTCACCTAGGGTACGCTGCAAAGGTCCGCCAATCTCAATTGATTGGCCCCTTGTGCATCATAGGGTAGCTAACCCGCATCACAGTTGAGCTAACGACAACATGGTCGTGCACCTCCTATAAGCTTGCAAGACTTGTTAAAATTTTATTTAAGTTCCACTTCTCTTCTTCATTGCTCTTTCCCTTTATTATTATTAGAAATACTTTATGTTACGATAATAAACACACCACGTAAAGTCATACACTAATAATAATAATAATAATACGGAACAATCATAAAACAATCAAAATCATGCATGAAACTAAGCATTAATAAGCCCTATCAAACCTTGGTCAAAACCCTAATATCACAGACTCCCAAAAAAATTCGTAATAAATTCTAAGTGTTTAGGCGCACCAATACTATATGGGCGCATGAGCCCTGTTTGGGCACGTCATCACTATGCAGGCGCATAAGCCAACACTTAACTGCTTTAACACTTAGGCGCATGAACTATTCAGGCGCATGAACTATTCGGTCGTATGCTCCATTCGGACGCATGGACACTTAGGCGCATGGTCATTCGGACACATGAATAGTTAGGCGCATGGCCATTCGGACGCATGAACACTATCGAGGCGCATGGCCCGACACTTAGTTGTCTGATTACAAATTCTAGGCGCATGAACCACTGTTCATGCGCATGAGTTACACTTAAAACATTTCTAAGGCATTTCTAGGCGCATGAGCCTTATTTAGGCGCATGAACCTTCTCCTCAACATGTTTCTAGGATATTTTCGAACCCAAACATCAAGCCTCTTTGTTCTAAGATTACCAAGGTCATTCTAAGCATGAACAACATACTAACACCTAAGGAACTTCATCAAACATGCATAATACATACGGGTATACATACATAAATATTGTAAAATCGTTTAAATACATTTTCAGCCCAAAGGGTTTAAAACAAGTAGAAACCAGGGTCTAGAACTCACCTGGTGCAACTTTGGGTGTATCTTCCTTCTAACCCGTATGAGAATGAGCTCTAACACCTAGAAACCCACCAAACACACACACGAATACACACACAAACACAATAGCATATAACCGAGACAAAACCCATCATGAACACTTAGAAACTTCGAATTCTTACCTTGAATTCAACCGTCTTCTTCTTCCTCTTCAACCCGAAAGTTTTCTGCTCTCACACTCTCTAGAACCGAATGAAAAGGTGATGTGAAGAGAGGGTGGGCGGCCATGCCCACCTTTACACTAACTTTTTGTACTTTTTTCCCCTTTTACATTTTTAACCCCTCAACTTGGGTTTATTGATGTTTCCTTCTTTTATTCACTTAAATAGAATAACCAAGTGTTACAAGTCCACCCCCTTATATAGGTTTCGTCCTTGAAACCTGTTATTCCTCAAACAGATGAGGATAATGCTGCCTCATCTCCTCCTCAGTCTCCTATGTAGATTCGGATCCCTTTCTGTGCTTCCACTACACACGCACAAGGGGAACCACTTTCTTCCTCAACCTCTTCACTTTACGATCGATGATTGCCACTGGTTGCTCTATATAATTGAGTCGTTCATCTACTTTGATGTCTTCCAGTGGTACAACCATGTCTTCATCAGCTAAGAACTTCCTCAAATGGGATACATGGAATGTGGGATGGATTCCACTTAACTCATCTGGAAATTCAAGTCGATAGGCCACCTCCCCTACTCGTGCGAAGATTCGGAAAGGTCCTATGTATCTCGGGCTT